>JAOSBN010000004.1:2101568-2122087 GCA_027563595.1 Erythroxylum suave
AAAAGATATATCATGAGCCTCTTTATTTTCCTTTTTCTTTTTTACTTGCTGCTGCAAATATTTTCCAATCATATCACACACATCAAGTGGCACTTTTTTGCAAGGAGCAATATTACCCTTAACACCAACAAGATGTTCTTTCATTCTAAAATTCCTCCCCCTTTAAATATTCTACCACAAAATATACAGTTATATTGGACATTCCCATCAGATGCTTGAGAGGAAGAAAAATAATTCCATGTTGGATCGGACTTACCACGAGTAGAGGATGATTCCATATTTTCCATTATGATTTTACCTAAAAGGTAAAAAAATTAATTGGGTATACTATTGTCAGGGAAAAAGTATACAACCTAAATAAATTTTATTTATCAATTGTAATAAAGAAAAAAAAAGTAGCAAAATGGATTAAAAAAGACCAACATATGTTATAGATATAGTAAGGAGAAGGAAGTATGTTTACTACTTAAAGCTCTTTATAACTTAAAACAAGGGTTAAGAATTTGATACAATAAAATGGATAATTACCTAATTAAGACAAGGCTTAGAACAAGTGAAAATGAAGCTACTCTTTTTGTGTTACTTGAAAACAAATATATGAAGTTGATTGTGTTCTTATATAGTAGGAGACAATGGAGAGAGGATAGGAGATTTTATGGTAAGTCACACGTGGAAGGATGGATTGAATCCTGAGCTTTTCTCAACTATAGAAGATACTTTCTACAAAATGGTAAAAGGGGACAGATAGAAATTTGATGGTCCTTAACTCATTACAAAAAGTTTGACATAGGTAAACTTGCTGAAGGCCCAAAAGAGTGTGCTAAATGTGGCAAGAAGGGGAATAAAAAATGGCTTGCCTTTGGAGATCTTAGAGAGGAGAGGATTGCTAACTATTTAAGCATGTGTAAATGTGTCCACAGTGTTAGTTTTATGACTAATAGATATACTCATTGTTAATTAAACTTAGAAATGCAATATTCTACTTATCATCCCCATAAGAGCCATACAATTAAATCCATACTTACTGTCTTTTTAGTCTTGTTTTTCATTCTCCCTTCTGAAGTTTTTAGGTTATCATGCACTTTTTAAGGAGAGTGATCTTTTAAAGTATGAACTTTTAATTAAAATTCAATCCACAAGGTCAAATCCCTGATTGAGTTCATTTACCTCCATAATAAATTGCAGGTCTCTCTGCCTCTTCTCTCCAGCGTGATTGAGTACCATGCACATTCTATCAATCATTTTAAGGTGGCAAACTTTGACCTAATAAAGCTTAATTTGAATGTTCTAATTGTGCTATGATGCTAAATTTAATTATATTGGATAACTTAAAAAAGTGTTGGTGGATCTTTCTGTTTAAGGTTAAGCAACACCTGAATTTTCAAAAGTACAAATTTAACTACTTCACATTATACTTTCCAGTTAGTAAATCAAAGGTACAAAATTCAATGGCTCCAATAAATTGGTACAAACAGTTTTCCAAGATCTCAGTAAACTAAGAGTTTGATCAACTAACAGAATAAAAACTTGAAGTCATTTGTCCAGCTAAAACTACTGTCTCTATGATGCACCAGATTCAGAATTATCTATATATGAGCAAATTGAGACCCTTTGTTTGGACCCTTTGAGCAAAACCAATATAAACCAATAGAAAAATTACCAACATGAAACCAATACCATAGCAGAAACAAACCAAGAGTAGAAAATACTCAAAATAGAAACACAGCAGAAGCAGAATGGTACCTACTTAAGAAAAGCGCTCAGCCTCTCACTGATTCAAGTCTTGCAAGCAGCCCAAAATAGTGTATGAAAAAATTAAACACTTCAACACTTCATCGGCTATATATAACACAAGTTACAGTCATACAGTGTTACACAACTATCAAAAATCAAATTCTAAATTGAAATAGAGTTCTAAGTGTTACGGGAAACTAACTAATCAAGAATTATAGTCCAGAATGAAATTCAATTGCCTTATTATAATCTCCTTATCTACATAACAAATTCAAATAAATCAGCAAACACCCCCAAAAAAATTGATGTTTATAAGTAACAGAATTACTCTTCGGTATTATCATTAACCAAGGTTGAGCAGTACAGGTGAACTCTAACACCCAAGCACCACTGGTCTGAAAATTGCCCAAATCGAAGCACCATTGAGCTCCAATCTTTGTTTCTCATCAGGATGAGGACACTTCTTGAAGGCTTGAACATCCTATTGACAGAAGGAAAAACAAAAAGGAGAACGACTTGCTCAACAAAATCATGTGAACTAACTAGTCTACATAATCTTGTTGGAAAATCATAAAATTTACTCTTCAAGCTCCTGGATTTCTTGACGAGTGGGTTAGAGACATTGCGTCCTTGGAGGATTGTCAGCGACATCTTCGTCATCACCAGAAGCTTCGTCTAGGTTGTATAACTCCTAGATCTACTCTCAAATTAGCTTCTCCTCCTCTCTACTGCTTCCATGGAGGCGGTAAACGACGGGGAAGAGAAGATTGAAGAGAACAGCCTAGAGAGAAGACGCGTCTAGAACCTTCGATAAAATGAGTAATGAAAAATTGAAAATAACCAATCTTCTGTCATACTTCCTATGTAACCGGTTACCCGGTTCGACACAAATCGGCCGATTCTGTAATAAACCGGCCGGTTTTAATATATTAAGGTTATTAGCTGTAACTGGATCAGATCACTGGCTGGTTCAACAGTTTTTGGTCAGACCGGTCGGTCCGGTCCGGTTTTTAAAACATTGATCTCAATAGAATTAATCTTAGCTTATTAACTAAATGTCATTCCACTAAAGGCAATTAGTTAAACTCTTGAACTATTAAATATTATGCGAAAACATATTTTATGTCCAATTGCAAACCCTATTTAGAACCTTATTATAGTCAGCTGCACAAGAAAGGGTAAAATTACCATTTTGCCCTTATATTGGTTTGTCCTTCTAGATCTTCCGTTTTACTTTATATGGTGATTAACACACAAAATCTCATCTTGGTGTTAAGACTTGATGGGTAGCTAGTGCATCATACTATTGGCACCAATTTAATCACCAAATCTCCTTAAAACATCTAGAAGTGAAGATATCACTATAAACTCTTTATTTGAGTGAATGTTCCCTGATACATGTTTCAATTAATAATTCCAACATGCAGACATTGGATTAATACTTTATAAAAATCCATTTTGATCATATCAAGAATTATAATGAAAAATATACGAGTTTACCACTCATCAAGATTGTGGTGCATAATAAGTGAATGCTTAAGTTGTATGTTTTAAGGTTAAAGTAACTGATCATTTTATTTTTGAAAACATACTTGATTCCAGATTCATTTAATAATGCCATTATCGATAGTCAACTACTATCATGATATGAAACTCATCATTCCCTTGAAGTAGACTCTTTTACTTACACAGAGATAAATCGCAATACTACAGTCTAAACCATAATCAAGCAACCAACTTGATTATTCAACTATGAATCCATTAATTTAGATTCCAATAATATACATGTTTTCCATACATCTTTATACATATGTATATTACTCACAAAAGAATATGGGTACCTTATAACTAGATATATAATGTTTATTAAAACCAAACTCTTTTATTTTATTAATAAAAAATATTTTCATTATAAAACTATAACTAAAGAAGACTAAGGTATATATAAATGCACTTGATTTCTAAGGCACTATATTTACATAACTCCAACACCCTCTTTATTCATCTCCTTCCTCAATCTGTTGATCTCTCTCTAGGTTTCTCTCGGAATTGGTGGAATGAAGCTCTCTTGCATGACTCTTTGGGCTCTCTAAAGACTGCTAGTGGCTTTCACATCATGTTCTATCTATTCTATGGAAGCCCTTTTCAAAGTTAGGAAAATCTTGCAAAACTTGAGTTTTCATGTCAGCCTGACGCAGGGCACAATCATGGCCCAATGTGCATGATTGCAGCCTGATTAAATGCTTTCTATCCCGATCATGGTCCAATGTCCACGATTGTGACTTGGTTGCTACTGGTTCTTCCTTCTCTCTCATGATCGTGGTCAATGTGCATTATCATGGCCTATATCTTTTGGTCCGAAACTCATTGAATCTTCACTGTTCTTCCCTGTTTACCTTGCAGTACTAGCATACACATCAAGGTACCTTAAAAATATAACAATTAAGCTCAAAAATTATAACTAACACATAAAAAATAGTTAAACACATAAACTAATATAATTTCCCTAAATGTGCACTCAACACTCAAATTCACACCAAATAAATAACAAATTACAGCTTAAAACATCATTCAAAACACAACAATCAGTATGATAGTTAGATTTAATCTTTATCTAATTGATTTTATGACTCAATTTGTGAAACTGCATGTGAATTTGGTTAAAATTCAACTTCAATTGAATTTTATTTTAGGAAATTCTACTTTCATTGTCATTTTGTTTTTCAAAATTAATTATTTAACGAGTATAATGAACTTTAAATGCAAGCAAAAGGATAGCCAGGTAATTTATCTACAAAATTTTGTCACACTTATTTAAAGTTTTAGGCACAATAATGAAATCATGATGAGAAAAATAGAATCCTATGAAGCGACAAAGAGGAGAAGCTTCCTTAACTTTAGACTAGCCCTGAGAGTGGTTGAGGATGTAATTGTTTAATGTCAGGGCTAGGAAGAATAGCACCAAATGCTAAAGGATAAGAAGTTCAGTAATAGCTAATTCATCAATTAGTAGATGTTGGAGTCAGTTGGTTTAGCTCACCAAGTTCAGAACCTTGCCAATGCCAGCATATAGTACTAACATTTAAGGATTGTGGAGCCAGCCTACAAAGACCTTGCATTAAAGGTCCTCTCTACATTTTTCATAGAGAGAGGAAGCTATAAAAAGGATCAATTTAACACTATCTAGTTCTGAATGATGGAAGGTATGTTCCAAATGAGTTCTTTAAAGTTTTCCATCATAATGGAACTTTACAATAAGGTGTACATGGGGACGGAAAAGTATATGGTTGATAGTGCATCGTAACTTTAGTCAAAATAAAAAAACTAAACTAATTTTATAGCAGTGGTGAGTTTAGGTCGATCTCACAGAAAGTTTGTGTAAAGTTGTTGAAATGAAACTAATCGATGTTTAGGTTTAAGGAGCATTGGATTTTTCAAACAAGAAAATAAAATGAAACTAGACTAATAAAGGCAAACTAAAGAAAACATGTGAAAAATGATAGAAGTGGGGAATTCAGTAGAGATCCAATTCTTTTGTTCAATCTAAGCCTACACCCTAATTAAACATTTTTCATTTATTTGTTGTTCTCAAACCTCTCCTAGCAATTATCAATCATGGGTTAATAATTAACCTAATTTTTCCTTTAGGCTTTGTTCAATCAAGATACAATTGTTATTAAAACCAAACCATCAAATAACATAGGATACAATCTCTAGATTTAATTAGGTAGTAATATTATGAATTAGGAATACTGATCAATCAAGACAACGACCATATATGATTCATCACTTAACCTAGATCATGTTATCCCTATTGATTACGAATCACTAGTCCTTACACATGAATTTAAACATAACAACTAGGGAATCTAAAAGTAGGTTTATAAATAAAAGATTCAATGAACGCATTAAATCATCTTTTCACAATACCCAATGAGTTTATATATAAATAACCGAAAAATAATGAAAAGCCCATTATCCATACAGAAAACCCAAATCAATTAACATAGGATAGCATAGTCAATTTCTAATGGGAGAAAGAAGCAACAAAAACCAAAAAATACACTTAATCTGGGTCGTTAGCTTAAGGACATCTAGTCCATCATGGGTCCCTAGAGAAAATGCTTCAACCCTATTAAAATTATCCCACCCAAAGACCCCCTTTAGTTGTTATCTCTATGCCCCCCTCTATTCTCTAATGCAAGCTCTCTTCTCCAGCTACCATTTTTTTATGTGACAAATTAATATTTCATCCACTACTCCTGTACACCTCTTCGTTATTGTTCATTTCACTTTTTTTAAACAACCTTGGGTTTCACTCTTTTGTATGCGTTAAATATAGATGTTGTCTGTGTTTAACGCAAAGTTAACATTGAACATAGACGCAATCTGCATTATCTTTTTAATCCTCAGCCTAGCAGCTACCTTCTTGTGCTGCATCATTTGCTTCTGGCATGGACAACTCCTTTATGTTGCTCTACCAATTAATCCAAAGGCTTTCCATTAAATTTGAACTCACATTCTTACATGGGGCATACATAACCATGACTAACTTTAAATCTTCTTTATATTTTCTTGTCTTTTTATTTTCTTCTTCTTGCTCCAAGAAGACAAATGAAATTTACTCTTCAAAAAATGACCCAAACATCATGCTTTCGACTTACTTTAGCTTTGTCACTTCTAAATTATTCCTAAAGCCATTAAGTAAAACCTAAAACTAAAGTAAGTATCTTAAGCAATTTTTTGTCATTAATCGTTAAGTGTTATGAAATAATAAAACAATCAATTAAGAACATGTTAATTTCCCCCACACTTAGCTTTTGATCGTCTTCAGGCAGAACATCAAATTTATGCTCATAGACCCGAAAACAACATTTACTAATTTACCGTATTTTCCAAGAATATATAATCATAACAAAGATGAATGACTTTCTAAAATCATAGCAAGAACCTAACATTCCAAGCTTTTACTCATGATCAATCAACATTCATCATTTTCAAAAACTAAGTAACTAATGGTAGACTCGAAAAATGAATTTAACTAAAATATATCCAAAGGTACACTCAACATCATTCATGATCACATAATTCCAAAACTTTGTATATCATTTCATTTCTCCACCACTAATGTTCGCATGTAAAATCATGAATCAAAGGACTTTTTAGGGTTGTAATGTGGGAAAATGTAAGGTAAGTTGTGATTGAGTCAAGTAGCATGAAAGTCATTAAAGCTAGTGAAACAAATGCAACACTCAATATGGCATCAAGCACACAAATTCACACTTATACATAAGTAGGTACCACCAACTATGGAAGGTGCAACACTTATATTTCACAACTCATTTCAGCACTCACACACAAACCATGCATATAAAGCATTTACCAATTTGAAGGAATCACTCATACAATTTATGCCATCAATACATTGAAACCACAAAAGTGAACCTTCTAAACCAACACATACCTCATATGCAACATACTTAAATAATACATTCTTTACAGCTCTAGGAAGATTAATTAATTATGAATAACTTTACAAACTCATATGCACTTCCTCCTTGATAAATTTATTTAAACAATTTTTCATTCTTTTTCTTTTTCTCTTTTTTGTTCTTATGCTTTTCTCTTTTCTTTCTTTCTTTTCCTTTATTTTTTAACATTAAAAGAAACTAGATTAATGTGGGAATTTCAATGATAAGACATAACAAAACATCCTAACGTTAACCAATCCACACATATATACACCCATATCCTTACACATTTGTATATCCATAAACTCACTAATCACAAATGTTCCACTAGCTTTATAACTTGGGTAAGACATTTAGTTAAGTTTAAAATTATAAAATGTGGTTTATTTAAAAAGAGATGTATAAAGCTCAAATGGGTTAATAAGGGAAAAAACATGTTAATAGGGTAGGCTGTTTGGCTAATGTAGTTCAAAAAAAAAAAAAATGCCTAATCATGTCCATATTAATGTATATGATAAAATTGTGGTCTCAAAAAGAAATTCAAAACAAAATTAGGACATGCATGTCATGAAGGTCACATATTATCAAAATATAATGTGACTAAAATGAAGGTGTCAGTCTGATACAGCTCAAAATCTTACTAGATTTGCCTACCACTAGTTACTACTCTTCAAAAGATAATGCATATCGACCAATCACAAGAGTAAAAATACATGTTAAAGTTGTGATGAAATTTTCTAGTCAACTCATTATCTACTCATGACTGTAAAATCCTAGAAGCAATAGAAAACAAGAAAATGTTTCTTTGGTTTGTTTTATTCTTTCTCTCATTTTGATTGAAAACTTAAAACAAGCAATAAACAAACTAACAAAGAACACATATGCATAAAAAATAAATAAAAAATGTAAAGAAAAGAAATTTACTTCCCTTGGGTTGCCTCCTAAGAAGCACCTTAGTTTAAGGTCGCTGGCTCTATTCTATACTTTCCTCATGTGACAAAATTATGATCTTTTGGTACTACAGGTAGCACCACTTACACTTTGGGTTTTCTGGATAGGGCCTTAGTCGATCATCATCCCTATTCAACATCTTCCTTATCCTCAGATTCTCAATCTCAATTGAGTTCATAAACTCTGGAAAGATCTCAAATGTCTCTTCGCCTTTTTCTTCCATGTTTAATTCCTCCAATCTTCTATGTCAAGGTGAAGAGTCATTCTCAACAATAAAATGGAACTTAGTACTTACCTCTTAGCTAAAAGATATGTCTTTTTCTAGTTCGAGTCCCTCCTCAACTTCCTTTACATAAGCAAGTTCTTGAGTAGGGCTCTCAAAATTCTTAAGCTCCTTATCACTCTGTAAGGTCACCAACCTAACATCCATTTTGTATACCTTAGGTTGATATGGCTATTCCTCTTCCAATTGTTATTCTAGGTGGTCGATCCTCGCTGCCATCTCGCGCATTTGGCTTGCCAAGTTCTAGTTTCTAGACATTTGATAGGTGCGCATTATTACATTTTTTTTAGGTATTTGGCATGTGATTTCTTGCATAATTGTTGATTATTGTTAAAGTTTAGGATTCATTTTGTATGTTTTCATTAAGTTTGATTTTCATTGTTGTTCTTATGTGTTTGATGTTAATTGAGGGTAAGAATTGACTATCTTTACCTTGTGTATCTCCTCCTTTCTTAATTCTTTTCCTTGTTTGGGTTATTGCAAAGACCAAACCCTTCCTTGATCTCCAAGAACATGCAAAGATGGAAAAATAAACAATGTTTAATAGTTATTTGAGCCCCAAACTTGATGAGTTCTAGTAGAAGCTCAAGATGATGGAAGATAGGTTAAGAATCTTATTGCATGGACTTTGATTCATGCAAAAATTGCATGAATTGTAAGAACAAAATTGAAGACTTCTCACTCTCACTCTAGAACTCTTCTAGAACCCTTTCGCTATGACTTGAGTTTGTAAGAAGTGAATGGAGCTCGTGTACATAAGTTAAGAACTCACATATATGTTATTTTATGCCCTCTATCATAATCATGGCCCTTTTAAAAGTAGGCTAGCCTTCGGCCATGATCGTGGCCTGCTTAAATTAGCCTATACACACTTGTTTTTTATCCGATCTTTTATACGTGTAACCTTTAAATTCCTGGTTATTTTAGGTAGTTAAATTAACTCTTAAGTTAATCAAATCATGAAGGATTTCATGATGCCATTTTGTTAGAATATAAGTGGATTAACAAACGAACTCTTTAATAGTTAATTATCCAACTTATGAACCTTTCCATAGACAATTACCGTGCAATTCTTCCCTTCACCATTTTATACCCCACTTGGTTTGGAGTATGGCCTATGTGTCGACTCCCACTTGATCAACTACGTCACATCTAGTCCAACTGTAGCATACTGCTCCATCTGACACATGTTCGTATGCCCTTCAGACGCATGTGCACATGCGTGATAGAAATGGCATGCTAACTAATTAACTTTCAGTATATCTAATGGCATTATTATTAAAACCATAAATAATATTATGTGAAGAATAAAAAATTTCCTCATTTCATTTCATAAACCATAATTTACAATATAGCTAATATCCATCATCTAGGTTTACATAATATCAACTTATCAAAGTCTGCAGCTCTGTCTACATGTATGCTACATACTTGAGGATTAAACAAAAGGTAAAAGCTAGTCATTTAGTCCCAACTGACTGACTTTTGAGCTATAACTTCTATCCAAAAGCTGTATAAGATTTCTTCTACGCAGTCTTAGAAGCTAAGATGTCACTCTCTCGAACATGAAAATGACAACATTTCAATTTAGTTTAGTTTTGTGAACTCAGTTGATTAACCATCCTCAATGGTTCACTCTTACCATGCAACATACAATTTATGTCATCATATAATTCACATCATCTTAATTACCATCATGTAATATCACAAAGCACTTTGTTCATTGTTGTCACATTTCAAAATCAAAACAATTTCATTGCGATCATGTAGAACATATTCACTGATAAGCATACACAACTTTCATATTGTAAAAGTCCTCAAAACATTATTTATTCATATCATATGTCTATGCAATATTTAAGAGACTCAATTTTGTTTATTATGTTGTTAGGACCGAGTACCTTTTTCATTGTCCCGTATCTGTTGTAGATACCAGGCTCTATCATACTGTGTAATATCCGTTGTGAATATCAAGCTTTATCATACTAATTGAGTCGTAGGCTATTACCACGAATGTTTAAGCTTGAAGCTCATTTTCATTAGCGACTCTAGTCACAACTATTTTATATTTCATTCATTCATAGAATAAATGCATTTCAGATTTTCAGACGTCATATTTAGTACACTGTATTCGTATTCAAATTTCTCATTCACAATGATCTTCGGACTTGGTTCGACATTCAACATATATTTTGAGAACACATAGTCAATCATATTCACATTCAAGTAGCACTTTCAATATAGTCTCGATTATAGAACTCCTCGGACAATCAATTGTTCGAAATCAGCACAATCACATTCATATAATAATTCAATACGAAATGTAAACAATAATAATTTTATGTGAGCCGATCTTAGGTTACTCACAAGTGCTCCCTTTAGCTAATTGCCATGCAGTCTTGGTGATGTCTGGAAGTCATCGCTCAACATGCTCCTCTATATGCAATCACATGTATATATATGTTACTCATGAGCTTTTTCATATGAATAATCAATCATAAACACATTTATGAATGTATCATGTCTTATGCATGTTCAGTGACCAATTCTCAGGTATGTTTCTTTAATAAACAAATCTTACTCATTTATACATCATGACTTGTACATCATTTAGTTTGCAATTTAGTTTATGCCTTAAGTAAACGTAATCACTTTCTGTTCATCATTCATAAATTCATTAATATTTTCCTAGTATTATACATTTACCAAAAAGTTTCCAGCAACTTATACTCATGCATTCACCCAATTCTCATTCATAAATACCTTATGTTCTTCAATACTCATTCATCCATACCTTATACACATTATGCATGTCCTAAAGATCATATATCCATCAAAAGAACTCATTTATTCCTTTAACAAATCATAATTTCCAGATTTGAAGTCAACCACATCCAAAACAGTCCGTTCTTTAACTTATGACTTCAAATAACTATATAAACTTATCAAGATATCTTCTGGCCAAAATTTTTCACATAAACATTAATAATACATCAATAACCATTTTTCTTGTTTTATACTTTGACTAATTCGAGCTCTAAATCCTCCAAAAATTAGGAGATAACATAAGGTTCCTGTATAGGGGTCTATCACAAGTAGTATTAGGAAAACAAGGATAACTCAAGCTCTAGTCACTATTTTATCAAGATACTTTCATAGAGATCAAGATAAGACTTATATCTAAAACTTTTATTGTTTTAGTTTCTTCAAATTCCTGCCATAAAGATATGTAAAATAAGCCGAAAGAGGAAGATGAAATTGAAACGAAAATTTTGACATAGAGCTCTCATTTTCCATAAATTTTCTTAAAACAGATTTTCGGGTCAGATTTGTATGACCATTATAACCTAGACAGTGACATATTTAGACAACACCTTATAATAATCAAATGTTACGCAATGTCTTAAGGTTATAATGACATCAAATTCATGCGTTTTGGTTTAGTATTAAGCAAGTTATAATCAAAATACTACACACTATTCTCATAGCTCAATAGTGCGCAGTTCTCAACTTCAAGCCAACTTTCAGGACCCTTAAGGATAGAACAGAAATTCGATTCCTAACTGAAAATTTTATCCATATATCTCTAGTTTAATCTAAATCAAAATCCATCAAATCTGGATATCTACGTATCAAAATATGGCCAAAATATAGATGCATGTTCAGTAAAAGCACTCCATATGACATATTCCAACACAATTCTTCACCAGCCTTACATGCAATTCATTCCAATTCAAACATCATTCTCATACCATTTAACATGTTATAAAGCTCAGATTGTTACTAACCTTTTAGGCTTTCAATTCAGCTCAAACTTCAGGTTAAGTCAACTCTCTATGTAAGCAAGATTCCCCACAATATGAAGATGAAAACAACTTGATTTTGAACAGCAAGGTCAAGCCAACATTAAACTGATTTTTAGGTTATTTTGTGTAAGGTAAAAAACTTATTTTGGTGCAACTGTTTGGCTAGGGCTCAGGAAAAATTTCAGAGTGAAGAAAGAGCAATTTTCAGTGGAGAAAGGTGAGAGAATCAACAGAAACATTGCTGCTGAAATTTTCTCCATCATCATGCTAGGTGTCAACTTCTAAACTCACAATATGTCTTAAGGCATGTAATACATTTGGCTAATTAATCAGTTGCCACTAATTCACTCATAATGTTCCCATTTGTCACCCTTTAATTAGTCCACATGTCATATATTAATTCACTACAAGAAAATCATAAATTAGCGTCTTAAATTTGCTGACGGAACAAAAACCGTAGCTAGTTACCGATGGAATACAAGTTACCGTCTTGTTTAGATATAGCGACGAAAATATATATTGTTGGTAAAATTGGAGGGAATGAATTTCACACAAAATCTCCAACGATAGCGACGACATAATAATTACCGTCAGAAAAAATAACAGGAATGCTTCCCGAAATTAAATAGCTTCGGATATTTACCGAAGGAAGTTTTTTGGTCAGTAAGTTTTGATTAGTGTCTGCTATTCACTGACAGAATACGCTCTGTTAGTAAACTTGATATTAAGTTTACTGATGATGTAACCATGAATGTCGGCAATAATTGCAGGAATGCTTCCCATAATTAACTAGCTTCAGACATTTACCGACAGACACCTTTCTGTCTGCAAATTTGGATCAAAGTCTCTAATTTACCAACGCTACTTTCTCCATCGGTACCCTTGATGTTATCTTTACGAACAAAAAATCTATTCCATCATAAAATGTTGTGATAAAACCTCACAGTTAAATAATTGAGAAATTTAAGTACTCGACAGGTTAATAAATAAAATGATGTCGTTTGGTTTAAAACCAAATGACGTCATTTCGATCGTCTTTAAGACAACTGAAAGCCCCCTGTTTTCTTCTTCTTCTTCTTCTCTCCTCCCATCGCATCCTCTGGTTTTCGACCACATACCTTGCTTCCACCGTCATTTTTTGACCCTTTTTTGGCCCATCGTGCGTTGTTTTCTAGTAAGCTCTCTATTGGGTGTATTGTTTCTCCAAAAAATGCATGTATTTATGTGTTAATCGTGGGTGATGGAAATTTGTGTGATTATTGTTGTTATATGCGGTTTTTTTGTGTAATTGTTAGTTGATTTGTTGTTTATATGTGATATTATTGGTAAATAATGGAACAATGCATTTTATTTGTGATTAGATAGAAATTATAGATATTGCCTATGAGGTGTTTGATAAAATGCCCTTTATGATTGTTGGAATGTTTCGTTGTAATTGTTGTATGAATTTGAGAATTTGAAAGCTTAATTTCGATAAAATGCTTAATTTGAAGTGTGAATTTTTCGAATTTGACATTTTAGTGTTAATTTCATAATAGATCGGGTTGATTTAAATCAATAATAGACTTTTCGGGTTGATTTAACTATCTAAGTGCTAATGTATTATTATTAATCTTTTACTTATTATTAATTTGATTAATATTAAATTTATTTTATTTATCAATATTGTCATTAATTATTAATAATTATTATTAATAATAAATATTAATATTATTAGTTTGATTAATCTTATGAAATTGATAAATATTAATAGTTTAATATTAATGATCTACTTCTTAATAATTTTATTATTATTAAATTTATTATTTGAATCATTTATTATTATTAGTAGTAGTATTAGTGCTCTACTTGGTATTAATGTTATTATTATTACATTTTATTGTTTGCATCAATTATTATAGGATAATTATTATAATTATAATAATAATAAGAACCATAAGAATACATACTATTATTATTAAATTTATTATTCTTATTCAAATTATCATTAATATGTTTATTTTAAGAATTATAATAATGATTCTTTGACGATTTATTATTATTGTTCATATTATTATTAAATACGTTATTCTTATTTCATTTATTATTATTATTGTTATTATTAGTTTTGTTGTTATTATTATTAATTTGATTAATATTAAATTGATTGTATTTATCAATATTGTCATTAATTATTAATAATTATCATTAATAATAAGTATTAATATTATTACTTTGATTAATCTTATGAAATTGATAAATATTATTAGTTTAATTTTTATGATCTACTTATTAATAATTTTAACTCACTAAGTTTTAATGTATTTTTTTTAATTATTTTTTTCAATTTGATTAACATTAAATTTATTGTATTTATCAATATTGCCATTAATTATTAATAATTATTATTAGTAATGAGTAATAATATTGTTAGTCTGATTGATAAATATTATTAGTTTAATATTAATGATCTACTTATTAATAATTTTATTATTATTAAATTTATTACTTGTATCATTTATTATTATTATTATTATTATTATTATTATTATTATTATTATTAATGTTCTACTTAGCGTTAATGTTATTATTATTACAGTTTAATATTTGTATATTACAATTATTATAATTATTAGAATTATAATAAGTATAAGAATAATAAGAATACATATTATTATTAAATTTATTATTCTTATTCAATTTATTATTATTATGTTTATTTTAACAATTATAATAATGATTCTTTGACGATTTATTATTATTGTTCTTATTATTATTAAATTTGTTATTCTTACTTCATTTATTATTATTATTATTATTACTATTGTTATTATTATGTTGTTATTATTATTATTCTTATTCTTAGTATCATTAAATATATTATTCATATTTAATTTATTATTATTATTATAGTTATTATTAATTTGCTAGTTATAATTAATTTCACTATCATTAAATTTATTAGTTGTATCGTTTGTTATTATTGTTGTTGTTGTTTTTATTATTATTATTATTATTAATATTATTATTATGAATTTTCTACTAATTATTAATTTTATTATTGTAACATTTATTATTTGTATCAGTTATATGATATATAATATCAATTATAAAATAATAATAATAATAATGATGATGATAATAATTAAAAAAATTTATTCAAATTATGAATAATTTTTAAATATAATTAGTTTAATAATGATTCTTATACGTTTAATTATTATTCTTATTCATATTATAATTTAATTTATTATTCATATTTAATTTATATTATTATTGCTATTATTAATTTTGTACTTATTCTTAATTTTATTATGATTAAATTTATTAGTTGTATCATTTCTTATTATTATTATTATTGTTGTTGTTGTTGTTGTTGTTGCTGTTATTGTTATCATTATTGCTTTAATAGTTCGATTATTATACTTTTGTGCCTCTGCTGTGAGTTAGTACAACAATTATTGAATGTTCTGTCCTTTTTTTACATTAGTTTATGATGTTGTATTACCATAAGTGCGTTAGATTAAATGTTTCATATTATTTTTCGCAGTTCCTGTATTATGTGGAAGAGCGTTTTCGATCTTTCTCCATCGTAGTTTGAAGTTGTCCATCTATTCAGGTTAGTCATGCAACTAATTATTATTTACTATATCTATTACTTTAATAATACGATTATTAAATTGTTGGATTTGTTGTTAATACAAAGGGGGTCTTGAATTTATGTTATTGTTTAGAAGAATATTCGTATATTCATTGATGACTTTTTATGTTTTCCTATAATAGTGAAAGTATTTACTATATGTGGAATCAATTCGAAATCAATTATAGGTGATTAATTCAGTCAACCAAATAGATCAATTAATCACGTATAGGTGATTAATTACTACGACTAATACTTAAACTTCAATTTGATTGATGCAAACATAGTATTAGCACTAGGAAGTAATACGTTTCATAGATAAGACAATTTGTTCCATAATAAACCCCTAGGACGGTATATAGGCCGAAAACCCGTATGCAACTCCCGTGAGGCTTATCAGTGAAATATTCCATGAGCCTAGGAGTCACAACGAGAACTTGTTTTCTTGATTCACAGGTGTAAACAATGTCATGTACTATATTTTTGAAATCAATTGTAGGTGATTAATTCGATCAACCAAATTGATCGATTAATCAAGTGTAGGTGATTAATTACTACGATTAATACTTTAAGTTCAATTTGATTAATGCAAACATAGTATTAGCACAAGGAAGTAATACATTTCATAGACAGGACAATTTGTTCCATAATAAACCCCTAGGATGGTATATAGACTGGAAACCCGTGATGTAGCTCTCGTGAGGCTTATTAGTGAAATATCACCCAAGCTTAGGAGTCACAGCGAGAACTTGTTTTCTTGGTTCACAGGTATAAACAATGCCACGTACTATAGTTTTGAAATCAATTGTAGGTGATTAATTAAATTGGTTAATAGTTAGGAGATGTGTAAAGTTTAGATGTTCTGTAATTTTTAGGGTTCCATGAAGGATACATAGTATGGAATCACTGATTTAAATTAGTAATTTTGTAGAAATGAGCAATGTTGATAGATCTTGGATGTATAGACGAATATCACATGATTGTTTCATTAATCCTGAATTGTTGAGGGAGTTGAACCCTTTATTCATTATGCATGTTTTCAACCTGTATATATGGATGGGCCAAAGATCAGATGTCCATGTAAAAAATGTGAAGATATTCATTTCCTTCCTATTGAGGAAGTGAATGGGCATTTGTTGAGAAGAGGTTTTGTTCCTAATTATTTTCAGTGGACACAACATGGGGAACCATTGATTTGTAGCACCTCAAGGAGTAATGAAGGACAATCATCAGTTAGCTTTAATGAGTTTGAAGGGGGGATTGGATTTAGAACAGATAATGTCGATGTAACTAAAAATCCTTACATGCAAATGGTTTATGATGCAAGTGATTATAACTTTCAGGAAAATATAGAAAATCTTGAAGAAGAATCCAACCCTCAATCCAAACAGTTTCTTGACTTACTACATTCAGCTGACCAAGAACTATGGCCAAATTGTGAGACAATGACTCAATTGTCTTCAATTGCTCATATCATGAACATAAAGTCTGATTGGCAGATTTCTGATTGTAGTTTTGATTAAATACTTGGATGGTATAATGAATCATTTCCTCCTGATCACACAATGGTTGATAGTTTTTACAATATGAAAAAACTTATTCGGGGTATTAGATTTCCTGTTGAAAAGATTGATTATTGCAAAATGGGATGTATGTTGTATTGGGGTGAGGATGTGGAATTGGAAGAGTGTAAATTTTGTGGTCAATCTAGGTTAAAGCCTAGAAAGCGTTCTATGAAAGGAAAGTTAATGCCCTGGAAGCGGATGTATTATTTCCCGTTAACTCCGAGACTTTAAAGACTGTATGCTTCTGATGTTATTGCGTCTCACATGAGATGGCATAATGAACACCAATAGGAATATGGAGTAATAAGTCATCCATCAAATGCATTGGCATGGAAACATTTCAATGACACCCATTATAAGTTTGTAGTTAAAAGTCGAGATATTAGGTTAGGCTTGTCGACGGATGGATTTCAGCCGTTTGGTCAATCCAGTCAGCAATATCCATCATGGCCATTCATAATTACCCCTTATAATTTACCTCCATGGATTTGTGTGGAGAAGGCATATATGTTCTTGATAGTGATTGTGCCAAGGCCTTCAAATCCAAAGCATAAAATTGATGTTTTCTTACAACCATTGATGTCCGAATTGTAGCATCTTTAGGAATATGGTGTTGAGACATATGATGTCTCTCTGAAACAAAATTTTGTATTGAAAGTAGCTTTGATGTGGACAATTAGTGATTTTCTGACATATGCCATGTTATCTGTATGGAGCACAGCATGGAAAATGGCTTATCCTTATTGTGGCAATGATTCTGTTGCATTTTATCTTCCAAATGGGGACAAAAAATGTTGTTTTGATAACCACAGAAAATTTCTTGCTCTAGTTCATCCATTTAGGCGCAATAAACAAAAGTTTATTAAGAATAGGATGGTTAAAACACCTCCTCCCCCTAACAAATATGGTGAAGAGATATTACAGGAGATTGAGGAATTAACAAATCTGGTGAAGAGATATTATAGGAGATTGAGGAATTAGGCTTGTTGAAAGTTATAGAATTTGAAGCTGATGAAATTAATACAAGCATTAGTAGAAACTTTGGTTGGAGAAAACGAAGCATCTTTTGGTATTTGCCATATTGGAAAATTAATTTGATACGTCATAATCTAGATGTGATACATATTGAAAAAATATTTTTAACAGTTTATTCAATACCATAATGAACATTGAAGGTAGAACAAAAGACAATGTAAAATCACGAGCTGATTTGAAGGTTTTTTGTAGAAGGAATGAGTTACATAAAGATCTTCGAACCTGTAAATATCCGAAAGCATGTTACAGTTTGGACAAAAAGAAAAAAGAAATATTATGTGAATGGCTGAAAAGTCTAAAGTTTCCCGATGGTTATGTTTGAAACTTGGCAAGGTGTATAGACATGCGGAAGTACAAATTATTTGGAATGAAAAGTCATGATTCTCATGTGTTTATGGAAAGGCTAATTCAATAGCATTTTGGGAGTTGCTACTGAATAAGGTTTGGGAAGCACTAACATAATTAAGTTTGTTTTTCAAAAGTTTAACATCATCTTAAGTTAGTTGAAATAGAAAAATTGAAAAGGGAAATTCCAATAATTTTATGCAAGTTAGAAGGGATATTTCCTCCAAGCTTCTTGGACTGTATAGAGCATCTACCTGTCCATTTAGCACACGAGGCTAAACTAGCCTGCCTAGTACAATATTGTTGGATGTATCTATTTGAGAGGTACTTAATTCAACAAAATTGAACCTTTTTTGAAGTCAATTTATCATGTTTTCATAAATCAATTTGTTTAACCCTATTCACTCATATAGGTATTTGCATCACTTGAAGAAAAATGTGAAGAACAAGGCTAGAGTTAAAGGTTCAATATGTAATGCTAATTTAGTGGAGGAAGTTAGTGCATTTTGTTCATATTATTTTGAGTCACAAGTTCACACAAAAGAAAGAAAAGTTCCTCATAATGACGATGGGGGAGGAACTACTGATGTTGATGGTAACTTATCCATCTTCACTTATCCAGGACGGTCATATGGATGTTCAACAAGAAGAATCTTAACATAGGAAGAAATTGAGGCTGCCTATAGTTACACTTTATTGAACTGTGAAGAGGTTCATCCTTTTGTGCTGTAAGTATCAAGTGATTATTTCGGTTTTGAAATTGGTTACTATTATTCATAACTTGAATATATAATAATGTTTTTAGATTATTCAAGGAATTTTTATGGAAGCTCATGCTCAACAAATCACAGGATGATATCAATAAAGAAATTGCAAGCCACTTTGCTCAATGGTTCGAGCAATATGTAAGTTTCCACTTCCAAATATATTAAAATGATTAAATTATAACATTTAAGTGTTTAGATAACATTATACTGTTTAATATGATATTTTCTTTTCTGTAGGCTTTAGAAACTTCAATAGGCAACAAGTTCATATGTGATCTTGCAAAGGGACCTTTGCGAATGATTAAATCATATCTAGTGTATTTCGTTAATAGATACAAATATCATACAGAATATCATGGTCATAGCCTGACAATAATAAATAGTGAAGTTTGCATACAAGGAGAAGAGATTGATTACTATGGCAAATAATTGAGATATTTGAAATTGAGTACCGTGCATTGCAAATAAAGCAAACTGTGATATTTAAGTGTGAGTGGTTTGATCCAACTCCAAATGTTGTTACAAAAGTGCATGATACAATCTAGTTGAAATCAACAAGCGAAGAAAATTTCGACATTTTGAACCTTTCATGTTACCAATGCAAGCAATTCAAGTGTATTATGTCGCTTTTCCCAGCTTACGACAAGGTAAGTTAGATTGGTTGGCTATTTGCGAAGTAAAAGCTAGAGGTGTTTTTGAATCATATGAAAAAAGAGAACAAAGAGTTAAAAGTGACGCGTTTTAGGATGAGGCTTATAAAATAAATGCATCTGTCGTATATGAGGATAATGAATCTTTGAATGATCCATGTAATGAATATGTTGAAATTTGATCTAGAGACGATGAAGAGGGCCAAAGATATGAGAAAGAGCCAGAGTTTGATTCAAATTCTTCAGAACAAGAAGATGATTTTTATTTACAATTAAGTGATGATAGCGATTAA
>JAOSBN010000004.1:2136907-2150772 GCA_027563595.1 Erythroxylum suave
CTCTGTGGTTCGACCCTATTCACCACTTTACTCGTTTAAGTGTTCTAGAATAGGAATTTATTTTTGTTGGTTTGACATGCCATCAGAGATAATATTCTTTACAATTACAGGTATTCCATCCAAAAAAATGAAAAACTAAATGTTGGTCATCTGAAACATTTCACTTCCTTGGAACAGAAGCATTAAGTTCAGTAAATGTTGAAGAAAAGCTTTGACCACCTGATCTTGAAGTTGTGGTTTAAGTGAAGAAATAGGCGCGAAACCAACCAGCAAGAGTGGTATCAGAGCTGCAAGGTTCACATAACCTAGAGTGAATCAATACCATGGCAGGTACGAGTTTCCCTGTGATGAATTTGCAAAGTGTACAGGCAAATATATCGGTCATAATTGGTGAAAATTATAAAGCTTAGGCTCTTAGAGTAGAGGACTGTCTTAGAATCTGTGAATGCTGGGATGTAGTGAATGAAGGAGTCACTGATGTTGAGGGAATAATAGATTTGACAGATCAGCAATTAACCAAAATTACGCAAGATAGAGACAAAGACTTTAAGGCTTTTATTTTTCTAAGGTCAGTAGCTGGTGAGACAATATTGCTAAGACATGGAAGTTGCAAAAGTGCTAAAGAGCTGTGGGATACACTGAAGCTGGAGTATGTAGGCTCAGCTCAGTCACTGAGATTGAAGAAACAGGCAATAATAAGAAATTTTGAGAATTTTTCGAATAGAAAAATCTAGATTCATGGGTTTAATGCAACAGCTGAAGGAGTTTGGTGAAAATACTAACACTGAAAGATTAGTGGATAAGTTTTTGAATAGATTACCTTTGAGATTTGAAGCTAGTATAGCACCTGTGAAGTGGCAATTAAGCAATGATCCAGATTCAGTGACTTTGGAGCAAGTTTTTAATGTGCTGGAAATCTATGAGGAGAGGCATGAAATTAGAAGAGAAGAAGAGGAGTATGCTTTGAAGGCAGAACGTTTCAAAGTACCAGAAAACCCACCAATCCACACCTAAACATAGAATCTGAACCAAAACCTCTTTGAACCAAATGTAGTGCAACCACAGAACCTTCAACACTTACAAAACCAACCACAAAATACCCAAAATCCCTACTAGATGACATCATATCCTCAAAAACAATCCTACCAAAGCCAAATGCAGTACCAGATGCCTCAAGTGTATCCTCAAACACAATTCGATCCCTCAGCAATTGCCTTATTTGAACCATCCACAAAATTTCCAAAACACCAACCAATATTCTGGAAACAATGCTAACCGAATGCAAAGTAGACCTAGAACTTCAAGGTGGTGAATGTTTCCAAATCACAAATTCTGTGGGAAGAGCAATCATGCTGTTGAAGAATGTTTTTGGAATGAGAATGTAGATTGTATTCATTGCAGAAAGAGGGGACATTCGAAGAGAGTATGTTATGAAAAGTGGATGAAAGAGCAACAAAATCCTCAAAGTCCCATTTTTGGAAAACCACCACCAATACATCCTTTACATAGAGAAAACACCTCATCAAACCCAAGTGCCAATTCAAACACAGCCTTACCAAAACATTCCTGGATCATAAGTTTACCAAGCACATTATATAACAAATTCTGAAAATACACCATATTCACAACATTACACTTCTTAACCTTTACTGTCTCAAAGCTATTCACCTCATCCTCAAACAACTCAATCATATGCATCTCAACCAACCTTCACGCATCAGATGTCTTACCAACCTATACACACACACACTAAGCCAACAACCCCAAATTACATATTCTGTTAACAATCCCTCATCTCAACCACAATCTGAAAATTGTCCCAACTTCCTAGGTAACCTACAAAACATCTCGAACACTCAACGTGGATCATCACAAACTAGTAAACCATCAGAAAAACTAGTTACTGAGGAGAGTGTATTTGTGGTAGAAGCTTGTCACAGAACCATAAAAAATGATTTTGCTGCTGAAATGATTACAGCTGAAGCAAAGGATGAGAAAGGAACTAAGTGGCTAGTAGACAGTGGGTGTTCCAACCGCATGACAAAAAGAAGAGAAGCATTTGTTAAGAAGGACACCAGTATAAATAAAGTGGTAAAGATTAGAAATGGAGAAATTATACCTGTATATTGGAAAGGAGCTGTGGAATTAGCTACAAGGGCTGGAAATACAATACTTGAGGAAGTGTACTACATTCCAGAACTTGATCAGAATCTGATAAGTGTTGGTCAAATTTTGGAAAAGAAGTACAAAGTCTTCTTTGAAGATGAAATGTGCAGGATTTTCAATGAAAAAGGTGAGCTGGTGCATAAAATTCCAATGATGAACAGAGTTTTCAAGATTAAAATGACAGAAGTGGATGGAGCATTTGCTGCTATACCAGTGACAGAATTGATTCAATTATGGCATAGAAGGTATGGACATGCAAACTTGAATTATATTATTAACATGCAAAGAAAAGAGTTAGTTCATAGAATACCACAGTTAAGCAGCAAGTTGAAAATAGTGTGTGAACCTTATGCAAAGGGAAAAAGTCGTGTTTTACCTTTTCTAGCTAGTGATTGGAGAGCCACTGAGAAATTGCAACTGGTTCACTTGGATGCCTGTGGTCCTATGGATACACCATCAGTGGGAGGAAATAGATATTATATGGAGTGTATTGATGATGTATCTAGATATTTATAGATTTATTTTATGAAAAACAAAGACCAAGTGTTTGGATTTTTTAAAGTATGGAGAGCAGAAGCCGAGAGTCAATGTGGAAGGAAAGTGACATGTTTAAGAAGTGACAGGGGAGGAGAGTACATTTCGAATGAAATGAAGAATTACTGTGAAAGGGAAGGCATTTTTCATCAGTTCTCAGTAGCATATTCACCACAGCAGAATGGAGTTTCAGAGAGAAAGAATAGAACTATTGTGGAGATGGCAAAGTCGATGATGTTTTGAATGAATGTTTCTAGGAGATTTTGGCCAAAAGCTTGTTTCACTGCAATCTATTTACATAATAGATTGAAGACTAGAGCATGGAAGAAGAAAACTCCTTTCGAATTCTAGTTTGGTGTTAAACTAAAGGTGCATCATTTGAGAGAGTTTGGATGTATAGCTTACATGCATGTTCCAGATGCTAAGAGAACAAAGTTAGATGAGAAGGCAATCAAGGGAGTTATGATGGGATTTGGTACAGAATCTAGGGGATACAGAATTTACAATCCAGAAACTCAGAAGATGTTTGTGTCTAGAGATGTAAAGTTTGAATAAAGTGAAGGACGGAAGTGGGGAAAGCTTATTGTCAGAAGACCAGGAGGAGTTGGAATTAAAATGCCATCGTTTGAACCAATTGTAGATGAGAGATTATGGAAGAGGATGCATTTTAGGAGATGGCAGATGCAGACAATTCAAATAATACAGAACCTGAAAGACCTCAGGAGGAGACATCTTAGCCAGAACTACAAAATTTAGACGGTACTGGGGGTGATGGAATTCAGGAAGAGCAATCACCTAGCTCTGAAAATGAGGAATTGAACTCAGAATCTCATGAGGAGACCTCTAGCTCTGACATTGCTCATAAGGAGAGGGATCTGGCCTCAATTTATAATGAAACTAACCCTTTATTTGATTTCAAGTATAATGATGTAGGAAAAGAGGAAGTAGGTGAGGCACTCATGGTTTCTAAATATGCTATGTCTACAGGAACAGAGCCAAAGACTTACAATCAAGCAATCAAACAAAGAGTGTGGCAAGGTCCAATGGATGAGAGATAAGAGCTATAGAAGAAAATGGAAGCTGGTTGCTGGTTGATTTGCTTAATCCAAAAACCAAAGTTGTGGACTCGAAGTGGATTTACAAGACAAAACTGAATCCTAATGGGTCTGTCAACAAGTATAAGGCTAGATTGGTTATAAGACGGTATAAGCAGGAATATGGAGTGGATGATATTGAAACCTATGCACCAGTAGCAAGGTTGGACACAGTAAGATTACTATTGGCATTGGAAGCAAACAATGGATGGAAGGTACATCAAATGGATGTGAAGAGTGCATTTCTCAATGGAATGTTAGATGAGGAAGTGTATTTGAAGTAACCCGAAGGATATGTAATAAGTGGACAAGAGCAGAAAGTTTACAAGTTGGTAAAGGCTCTATATGGACTGAAACAAGCTCTAAGAGCCTGGTATTCAAGAATCAATAGCCACTTGGTGCAAAATGGATTTGTGAGAAGCACTAATGAAGCTACACTGTATGTGAAAAACAGTGATGAAGAAAAGTTGATTTGTTCTTTGTATGTTGATGATTTACTGATAATTGGTAGTACTAAGGACAAGCTAGTAGAAGCGTTCAAGGATTTGATGAAGTCTGAATTCAAGATGACAGACTTAGCAGAAATGAGTTATTTCTTGGGACTGGAAATTGATCAAAGGAAAATTGGAATTTTCATAGATCAGAAAAAATATGCAGAGGAGCTGATTGAGAAGTTCAACTTGAAGGATAGCAGTGGCATGACAAATCGTATGGAGCACCAACTGAAATTGGAAACCATAAAACCAGGTTAACAATTCGATGTGACTTATTATAGAAGCATGATAGGCTTATTAATGTATTTAAGTGCTTCTAGATCAGATATTGCTTATGCTATAAACATTATGGCTAGTTTCAGTCATAATCCTTCAAGGCAACATGCTATGTATGCTATAAGGATACTTAGATATGTTAAGTATACTGTTGATTATGGAATCTAGTATGGAAGAGAAGAAAAGGTGGAGTTATATGTTTTTAGTGATGCGAGCTATGCTGGGAGTAATGAATGCAAGAGTAGAAGCGGATATTGTTGTAGCTTGGGATTAGGAATTTTTGCTTAGAGCTCAAAGAAGCAGAAGGGTGTTGCTCAATCAACAGCTGAGGCTGAGTATATGGCAGTGAATATGGCTGCTAAGCAAGCTCAGTGGATAAAAAAGATTCTGATGGATGTAGGTGAGTTGAAGGAAAATTGTGTCACCATTTATTGTGACTCTAGTGCTGCAATTTCCATGGCAGAGAACCCTTTGGATCATATGAGAACCAAACACATGAGGGTTAAGTACCACTATATTAGAGAATTGATTAAAGAGAAAGAGATTAAAATGGCATTCTGCAGGACAAGTTTCTAATTAGATGACTTATTCACCAAAGCTTTGCTAAGATGGAGATTTGAAGCCTTGAGAAAATTGATAGGTATGTAGGCTCCACAAAACAAAGGAGGAGCTAGTGAATTATGTTGTTTCATGGAGCCTGCTATACTGAAACTTGTAGAAGATTTAGTTGGATTAGTCAAGGTATGGAGGAAAGGAAGACTGAAGAAGAAGGTTCCCAAGTTACAAAGGAAGCTGGAGATAATGATCTTGGGAATAATTTAGAAGTGCATGGATCAAAGGAAGAGAGTTCGACTGATTGAAGACCAAAGCAGGAAGAGTGGAAAAGATAAACCAAGTTGTAGTGGAGACCTTTAAGATGAAGAATTTGGAAACTTCAAATCAGTTGAAAGAAGAAAACCTCAAGTAGAAGTCAATAATCTCAAGGAAGCTGGAAAAAAGAGTCCACTGAAGTAAAGACATTCATAATTAATTTTTAATTGCCATTAAAGGTGATCACGAGAAGCTCACATCCTAATTCCATGCAACTTGTGGTCCCAGTCGTATCAGTTTTTATTTCCTGCATTCTTAATGCCATTAGCTGAGACATTGTCATTTTTTGTTGCAATTTCAAACAACACAATCGTTTTTGTTTTCTGTTGAAC
Source organism: Erythroxylum suave (assembly GCA_027563595.1). NCBI lineage: Eukaryota > Viridiplantae > Streptophyta > Magnoliopsida > Malpighiales > Erythroxylaceae > Erythroxylum > Erythroxylum suave. The sequence continues at coordinate 2,142,674 of JAOSBN010000004.1, forward strand.
TAATGAGAGCAAGAAACATGTCAAAATCTTGCTCCTCAATCATCCTTTGTTTTTATTTTCAGCCATTGGATGTAGGGTGGCATGGAAAAAACGTGTAAGAGCCAATATGAAAGGCTCAGCTTCTTCATTATGTATCAGACACTGATATATGAAAAAAATTGTTCTTCATCTTTGAAGTGTGGAAAAAAACCTATTGTTTTGCTTATCTTGAGTTGTTTCAAGGTGTGCTGTAGTTAAGAGTTAGAAAAACAGACATTAGTTCTAGAAAACATCCAATTTTCTAGAGTTTCATAAAACCCACTGTAGCTATTCGAAACTATTTTCAAACACTCGAGAGTACTTTACATTGTTTTTGAGAGATAATATTCTTTACAATTACAGGTATTCCATCCAGAAAAATGAAAAAGTAAATGTTGGTCATCTGAAACATTTCACTTCCTTGGAATAGAAGCATTAATTCAGTAACTATTGAAGAGAAGCTTCAACCACCTGATCTTGAAGTTGTGGTTTAAGTGAAGAAGTAGCGCCAAACTAACCAGCTAGAAGTCTAGTAGTTCTCTTGCAAAATCCAATTGGATATTTTGAGTAAACAAATCAAATAAGAGGCAAGCTTATGTATACGCCTCACAATCCAATACAAGCTCTCTAAATGCCTAACCAGAAACAGAATATAGGTATATCTAGAAAGGAAATAACTGTCAAAAGCGCGAAAACAAGTAAGCTGTTGGCAACCAATAAGTTGGCGATGCTGTGGCTAGACTATATACTCGTGGAGACTTGATGAGTGCGCTGCTAATACCTTCAAGGTATTTTTCTAATTTTCAGAATTTATGGATCGAATTTTCTGATAATGTTTCTACCACACAGTCCCAAGAGTGTCTCTCTCTCTTATATATTGGTTGTTCATGAAATTCATAAGCATGATCTATTCCTAATGAAGTTGAGATTAGATTTTGAGAATGCTCGTTCTAATCTCATGAATCGTCATTCTCCTCCTACCTTGGATGAGTGCTTTGGTGAATTAATTCGTGAAGAATAACGTCTTCTTACCAACATATAGATAACAATAAATTTAATGTCTAAAGGACAGCATGTGCTTGAATAGAACAAAGTGATAAACATCTCAGATATTCATGCAATCTTGGCAATCTTATCTGTATAAGATACGATTTTATTTGATTTGTATATATCTCATTTATCTTGGTGTAATCTTCATTATCTTAGTTGTTATTATCATATACGACATATGTGTATAAATACATGTACAAGCTATTCAAAAAATGCAAGCAATACAATACAATTCTACACTGATTTTCTTCTTCTCCCTACTCTTTCATGGTATCAAAGCCTATACATTTTTTTTAGCTACGTACACCCGTTCAATCTACATACAACCACACCAGACCAACATACAACCACAAAACATTCTTTTTGCACACACCACCTTCGTTTAGTCTTTTCTTCAAACACCTATTCTACATACAACAAACAGCAGCAAACTACATACATACAATTTCCTCAAACACCTATCCTGCACACCGAATTAACAGACACAAACACATAACACTTTTCTTAAACACATATCTTGCATACAACCCCAGTACATCACAAACATTCCTCAATGGCAGACCTCACCTCTCCCACATTACCCTTCAATCAAATTACAAGCTTCCTAACTACCAAATTAGATTCTTCAAATTACCTCATTTGGCGCAACCAAATCCATGCTATTCTTGTCACCTCAGACCTCATTAGCTACGTTGATGGTTCTGCTCAACAACCCTCAAATGCCGAATCTTCAGACTATCTCAAATGGCAAAAATTAGATCACTTTGTCTACTATTTTCTCACCACCTCTCTATCCAACTCCATCGCCCGCCTCGCCATTGGATGCACCACAACTCGCGATCTCTAGCTCAACCTCTAGCAACACTTCATGCACCAACTCGCAACGCTCCCCGCTCCGGTGCAAACTCCATACACTTCAAAAAGGACAAATGACAATCACCGACTATCTTACGACAATCTCAACTACAGTGGATGAGTTAGCAGCTATAGGTGATAAAATCTTAGATTTTGATCTTATCCTTTTCACTTTGAATGGTTTACCTGCAGATTTTGAATCCTTCGTTACAGCAATGGAGCATCGTGAATCCTGCATCTCCTTTGGCGAACTTCAGGCAAAGCTTCTCATCCACGAGCAGCGACTCCTCTCCTTTCACTCCTCCTCGCCGGTGGACACTGCCTTAGCCGCTTCATTGTCTGGACATGCTTCTTCTTCTTTTGGACGCGGCGGCTTCAGACTTAGACGAGTGGGACGTGGGACAAACGTCCCTTATTCGGCTAGATATGGACCACAACAGCATGAGCCATCAACCCATCAACATTACAATAACGACCCACCTCCTTTTAATCCTTATGTCTCTAAGCCCAGACCCACTCAACCCCATCACAACCAAGCCTTTTATTACAACCAAACCCAATCTCATTTTAGGCCTAATAAACCTTCTCTTCAATGCCACATTTGTTGGAAATGGGACCATCCTGCTGCACATTGTTGTTTTCAATATTCTGAATCTCGGAATTGCCCACTTCCAATCCCCACAGACCCCAATCATTTGTCTACTGCCTTCATTGCCCTCAACATCACCAAACCTTCTGAACCCTCAACTGCCACTTCCAACACTCTTGCTGAATGGCTACCTGACACTGGTGCTACAACTCACATGACTCCTGACCCTCAACTTGTGGAATCTTCAACACCATACAATGGTCCAAATTCAGTGATTGTCGGTAATGGACAAACTCTTCCTATTTCCTCTACCAGTAACCTCACTTTCTCTGCTCCAATTAAAACTCTTCACCTCAATAATATTTTAGTTGTTCCTAATCTTACTGTCAATCTGCTTTTTGTAGCTAAATTTGTTACTGATAATTCCTGCCTCATTGAATTTACTCCTTTTGGTTATATTGTGAAGGATCTCCACACCAGGATACCATTTCTCGCGGGTAACATCCACAATAATCTTTACCCTTTAAAGATTCGAGCTCATTTCACAAATCCGATTGCTCTCCACACCACCTCTACCTCACTTCACTTATGGCATCAGCATCTTGGTCATCCTTGTCCTGCTACAATCTCTAGGCTGTCTCCTTTTTTAAATATCAACTCTCATGTAATAAAACATTGTACTTCTTGTCTTCAAGGAAAAAGTGCTCGTCTTTCATTTCCATTACCTTCTCGTGTTTTCAATTAGCCACTGCAACTTATCCATTGCGATATTTGGGGGCCATCTCCATCTCTTTCTTTCTCTGGTTTTCATTATTTCATTATTTTTGTTAATGATTTCAGTCGATATACATGGATTTACCCTTTAACTCACAAATCTCAAGCCCTTTCCCATTTTCAAACATTCAAAACTCAATCTAAAAACATTTTTCAACCTCTATAAAAACTTTTCAGTGCGATGGAGCTCCTGAACTCGTCAAAGGTCTGTTTGCTAATTTTCTTACTACCCATGGCATTACTTATCGTATTTCTTGTCCTCATACCCTCAACAAAATGGGATCGCCGAACGAAAAATTCGTCACCTTACTGAAATTGGTCTCACACTTCTTATTCATGCTTCACTTCCAAAAACTTTTTGGTACGAAGCATTCTCTATAGCTACCTATCTCATCAATCTCCTACCAACTCCTATTCTCCGTAACAAACCCCCCATGAAATTCTCTTTCTCACAAAACCCAACCTCTCTCACCTCCGGGTCTTTAGGTGTACCTGTTTTCCTTTCATTGGGACCACACGTTCAAACAAACTTGAACCAAAGTCTACAAAATGTGTCTTTATCGGATATTCTCCTAATTACAAAGGTTATCGCTGTCTTGACCCTATTACCTCTAAACTATATATTTCCCGTTATGTTCGTTTTGTTGAAACTGACTTTCCCTATAATTGTTCCTCACCCTCTCCTGTCTAAGTTCCATCATCCTCTAACATCTCTTTACCTCTAGCCTTACCTCCACTTACAAACTCATCTCCCTCACCACCTCCTTCCTCTTCCCCTGCACTCCCACATCATCCCATGATCACTTGCAATCGTGATCAAACTCGTATTCCCCGCACCTTCTTTGATTGTGTCACTTACTCTACCCAAACATAGAATCCTACTGATCCTGATCCCACTTCTTTCACTCAAGCAAACAAGTTTCCGCATTGGCGTCAGGCCATGCTTGACGTGTTCACAGCTCTTTATCACAATAACACATGGACTCTTGTCCTCTACCACCAAATGCCAATCTTGGTTGTAAATGGGTCTTTCGCACAAAAAGAAATTCTGATGGCACTCTTGATCGCTACAAAGCTCGTCTTGTTGCCAAAGGCTATCATCAGACTCTTGGTATAGATTATACCGATACTTTTAGACCAGTTGTCAAACCTACAACTATCTGTCTCATCTTAACCATTGCCCTCTCCAAAAATTGGCCGATTCACCAACGTGATGTCAACAATGCCTTTCTTAATGGCACTCTTCAAGAACTGGTCTTTATGACTCAACCTCCTGGCTTCATAGACCCACATCATCCTTCTTATGTATGTCGTCTTCACAAAACTCTTTATGGTCTCAAACAGGCCTCCCGTGCTTGGTTCCATTGTCTTAGTCAGAAACTTCATGACTTTCACTTTGTCCCCACTAAATCTGACACGTCACTTTTCGTTCACAATACCCCCTCCACTACTACCTTTCTTTTAGTGTATGTTGATGATATCTTAATTATAGGTTCTTCTCCTTTATTCATCAACACCCTTATTCAAGACCTTAACACCTCATTTTCCATCAAAGACTTAGGACCAATCCATTATTTCCTTGGTATCGAAGCTACACCCACAACAAATGGTCTTTTACTCACCCAAACCAAATACACCAAAGATCTTTTATGTCGCACTTGTCTAGATCACTCTAAACCTGTACCCACACCAATCACACCCACTCTTCCTCTTTCAAAAGATCATGGCATTCCTTTTTTTGATCCAATTGAATATCGGAGTACTGTTGGTGCTCTTCAATATCTTTGTCTCACTCGTCCTGATATTCAATTTGTTGTAAACAAAGTCTCTCAGTTTTTACAGTGTCCTACCGACATTCACTGGACCGCGGTGAAATGGATTCTTCGCTACCTTCGATCCACACCCTCTTCAGGTATACATTTAACCTGAAATTCTTCTCTTACCTTACAGGCCTACTGTGATGCTGATTGGGATGGTTGCCCTGATGATTGTCGTTCAACCTCCAGCTATTGCATTTTTCTTGGCTCCAACCTCATCTCTTGGAGTGCTAAGAAACAACCCACTGTTGCCAGATCAAGCACTGAAGCTGAATATCGAAATATTGCTCTTATCGCTACTGAAATTTGTTGGCTCAAATCCTTTTTACGTGAAATTGGTTTCTCTGATGTTACCCCTACACTCTGGTGTGACAATCTCGGTGCCACCTTTCTTGCCGCTGATCCAATCGCTCATACTCGTACTAAACATATAGAGATCGACATTCATTTTGTTCGTGATCTGGTGACCAACAAAGCTCTTTTTATTTGACATATCCCTTCTTCTGCTCAAGTTGCAGACATCATGACTAAAGCATTATCTTCATCCTCTTTTCACCGCCTTCGCAGCAAGCTCACTGTGGGTGATCTTCATCTTCTTTTCACCGCCTTCGCAGCAAGCTCACCGTTTCCACCCACAGTGAGCTTGAGGGGGGCTGATAAACATCTCCAGATATTCATGCAATCTTGGCAATCTTATCTGTATAAGATATGATTTTATTTGATTTGTATATATCTCATTTATTTTGGTGTAATCTTCACTATCTTAGTTGTTATTATCATATACGACATATGTGTATAAATACATGTACAAGCTATTCAGAAAATGCAAGCAATACAATACAATTCTACACTGATTGTCTTCTTCTCCTTCTACTCTTTCACAAAGGCACCGCCCTCATGGACTTGATGATGAGTTTTCCTGGTAATTGCTGCGGTTAAATTCCCTTTTTTCTCAAGTTACAAGTCAAAGGAGATTAAATCGCTTGATGGGTAATTATATTATTTGCTAATCAACCTATAAGCATGTTCGTCAAGTAAAGTTAAAATGTATTTTCGGAAATTTTTTAAATTACAAGTCACTGGAACTCAATCCTATGTGGGGAATGATTCGTTCGAAAAGTATATCTCAAATTGTTGTAATTAGATAAATAATTAGGCAACTCATTTCTGCAAGTGGAATATCATATGGGCGACCGAACGTAGACCATTAATTAGTTTATTATTAATTCAACACCATTAACATTAAAACCCAAGTTCTGAAAAGCCTGAGACAGGGTCCCAAGTCGAACACAACATGCCTGAGGTAGCTGGCTCGACCTCAAGTTCGACTTCACCCAGCCTAATTTCTTTTATAAATTAAAAATTACAAAATGACGCTATTAGTGTTATTTTTAGTATTTTTGCATATATTTAATTTATAATAAATATTATTTTAAGAATGTTACAATATAAATTAGCATCCTAAATAGCGATAACGTCAAAGGCTGCATTCAGTAGTCACTTAGCGCATCGTGCAGCCATGCCTTTACACAAAAAGAGAAAAGCACCGACTGCCGACTCATTCGCAAATAGTAAGAAAGAATGTCAAAAGGTACTTCGGAATTGTTGGTGAGATTGCGTGACAGCGACATGCATATCTTATCACAAATCAATCTTTAAAATAAATAATAAATACTTTATAAGATTAAAAATATAAAGTATATAAATAAAAATAGCTAAATATCTACTTATTTTTATTTATCTTTTAACGAATAAAATTTATATTATGTACAATTACTTAACCATTCTTATATTTTTACATGAAAATTTAAATAAATCTATTAGTCACACAATTAATAAGAAATTTTGAATTACAAAAATAAATATCTTTTATGAAAAAGGAATTAGTTTGCAAAAATAATAAATTCACAAACATGGAAGTGATTAAATGACATTTTTTTAAAAGATTGCTTGATTTTAATTCGTATATTCACTTATTTTAGTGAATTACTATTTTTGTGGAATCCCTCCGTTGGAATGTCTTCTAAGAAGAAAGAAGGAAGTAAGGATAGACATGAAGTACTAAAGCCATGGAACAACATGAACAATGGAATAACAAGAAAGTACTATTGCCATCGCAATTATATGTACACGAGATCCTTCTTGAAAGCTTACAATTGGAGAGCAGCACATTTATTGAGGGGGTTGGAGTAAGGATCTGCAAATACCATTACATATAAACGACATAGTTTGGCATACCAATTTAACAGTCGCTATCGAAGAAACATAGAATATGTTTGTTCTACGGATTCTGACCATGTGGCACAGGTATATATGTGATTGGATTGGGGACCGGGTTTCTATCTGATGATTTTTTCTGAACTACCTGCATTTTCTTCACAGCCATGATGGTCGCAGTCCCTGAACCAGCTGGCTTGTATGGAAGACCCAAAACCCTGGTGGCTGTGATAGGTGAAGCTGCGGTGAGAATCAAGAATATTACAAAAATGGCATGAAAGAGGGTTTTCATGTTTGTGATGAATACAGAAGAGGGAACGATTGGACGTTAGAGAATAATTGCTAGAAGGGAAGAAGCATGGGAGTTTGTTGCCTCATGGGCCGCGGTTTTTATAGACCAAAAATTTGGCTTCTTGTGTATTCTCGTAAAGAAGGGAATAGGCTACCTTGGCTTGTCAACCAAGGAAACTTATGATTGCGTCATATATGTAAGATTTTTAATTTTTCCCTAACCGTACTATTCATGATTGTGGTCCATTTAATATAGGCTTAGTTTGGGAGAGCAGTGGCGGTTGACAACTTACTGAAATCAACCTGCTGAAATGATAAGTACTTATTTTCAATAAGTACTTATGTGTTTGGGATTGTTGTTTTGGTAACTGCTGAAACGTGAAAATAGGTGTTTGGTAAGTGCAGTTGTAGTTGCTGAAAAAAGATAAAATGATTAAAAAGTCCATTGATTTAATAAACTATTAATTGTTGTATAAATAATTAAAAAA
>JAOSBN010000004.1:2158330-2171340 GCA_027563595.1 Erythroxylum suave
CCATGGCCAGGAACACACAGCAGCTTTACCTTTTTCACATTTTACACTTTACTTTTACTGTATTCTAAGGTATTGCTTTTGTGATATGATGCAGTTTATGAAAGTTGCTCCTGTTCCTTATCCAGGTCGATTTCAGATTCGGCTATATTAGATCCAAAAGTATGATCTGAACCTGGATTAGTTTTGCTTGCAATTCATGGACGTTGAATACCTTCGTCCCCTTTTGTGGAAAACCATAGCCAAAATGAACTAGCTGGAAAATCCAGGAGAATACGTTGGAACAATGTTTTAAAAACCGAAATGAAAGTAAATTAGTAAGATAAGAAGTTTAAGTATTCGATCGTTATAAAACTGGTTAAAGATTGAATAAAATTATAGAATTTGAAAAATAATTGAAGAAGACTATCTTGCCAATCAAAAATTTAATGTTTAGTTGAAAAAGAAGATTACTAAATAAAAATTAACCAGGTTATTTTGGTTTATAAAAATTGATTAATTTATAAAAATTGATGGATTAATTAATAGACTGATTGGTTTTAAAAACAAAGATTATTGAACTCAAAAGAGTAGATTAAACCTAATGATTCAAATCTATTTGATGAATTATCTTCTTAACTTTATTAGAAAATCGGGATTGAACCCGATCCTTCATGCAATGTAACAATTATGAAACTCATTTCAAATAATTTTTCAAAAATCTAGATTACTTAAATTTTATAATATGATTAACACATAAAATATAATAAAATATGAATCAATAATTTGTAATTAATCATCACAATGAGATTTTTCATAGTAATGTTACAAATAAAATTCTCACATGAGATCAACTCAGTAAATTTGTTATCTATCAAACCCTCATATGTTTGTTTAAGTATCTTCATACTTTAGTCTACGAGATCGACTACTTCTTTCATAAGAAAGAAACATAACGCTTGATAGTCTTTTTACATTCCATTAATATCCAGTTTCAATAGAATAATGATCGGAAACAATTTAGAGATAATACTAAAAAACAATATAAATCTAATAACTATGATATCAACGTAATTTCATTTTTAATGAATATTTAGCTCATAAACTTTATCTTATTCATCTAAATTTAAATACGTATATTATAATAAACACTCATTTTGTTTAAGTATCTTTATACCTTTTTTTTTTAATACAAGGGAAAATAGCAAACGAAATGACAACATTAATTTATCCCTCTCCGGTAGATCGCTCCTTGTCGATCATGTTTAATTAACTCCAAAATATTGGACGACAGTTCAGTCAGAAAGCTCAGGCCTGGCTGTGCTCGTAAAGCTGATTTTGCCAATTTATCCGTGTATTGATTCCCCTCGTGACAAGTATGCTGTAGTTGAACCATCCAATTACGCTCCAACAGTGCCTGAATGTCCTGCACCAAATAAAAAACGTCACTCAAATTCCGCTGTGAGGAAGATAGAATGTTAATCACCTCCAAAGAGTCTGTTTCGAGGACTATAGTGCGGAAGTTCATTTTCCATGCAAGTTTAAGCCTATCCTGGATCCCTCGTAATTCCGCTACTAATGGTGTGCATTCGCCAATGTTATCCAAGAAACCGCCACTCCATTGACCTGTAGTGCCCCGAAAAAAGACCCCCAGCAGCTTCGAAGAAGGATCTGTGTAGCATTGCGCTATCCGTATTTAACTTTATCTAGCCAGTTGGTGGGGGGCTCCAAACGACGCTATGCCCGATAGGCAGTCCCATTGTACGGATGACTCTTCTGGTCACTAACCGTGCTCGTCTTATCCAGCTAACATACCCTAATACCAGTTGATATCCATCTGTCGGCCAAACAAAATCATCCTTAAAAAGGCTCTTGTTCCGCCAAGACCATAAAAACCAGCAACCAGTTCCAAAAATGATGGCCCAATCTCCCAGCAGCTGTTGAGATGTATTAGTAAGATTGGATTGAAGCCACGCCTCCTCATCTTGGGAAAAGAAAGCAGTCGCTGGGGTTTTAGGGTTAATTCGGCCACAAAAGGTTTTCACCCTAGAACAATTCTGAACTGCATGCAAAGTGGTTTCGGCCTAGCCACAGTACTAACAACGGTCATTCGAAGTGAGGTGTCTTGCGACTAGCTGGTGATTCGTGAGGAGCTTCCTTTTTGCTAAAAGCCATAAAAAGGATCGAATACGTTGTGGACTGGCCCATTTTCATATCGTTTTCCATACCAGGTTAGGGGCCTCTAGTACCTGTTCTGCAATTAAGGCATAACCAAAAGCCATAGTGAAGTTTCCAGAAGGTCCTGGGCCCCAAACAATCTGGTCTGTTCCTCTGTTCATGAACGGAGGTCTGATGTTGACAATAGTCCTACACACTGAGGGTGGAAGATATCGTTGGAAGATTTCCAACTTCCATGTGCCACCCTTGTCCACATACTTAGCGATGGTTGTCTGGGGGAGATAGGCAGAAAAGGGAGATATTGTCTCGGTTATTAATAGGCCCCAGTTGGGTATCCATTGGTCGAGCCAGAATCGTATCTGGCTCCCATTCCCGATCCTCCATTGGAGTCCTTGCCAATCTTCATAGTTTAGTCTATCAAATCGATTACTTTCTTCATAAGAAATAAACATAAAATATGTTAGTCTTTTTACATTTTGTTAATATCCAGTTTCAATGGAATAATGGCTAGAAACAATTTAAAAAAAAAAACGTAAATATAATATAAATTTAATAATTATGATTTCTCCGTAATTTTATTTATAATATATATTTATCTTATAGACTTTATCTTTGTATCTAAATATATATAATATAAAAGATACTTTTAAATAATCATTTCACCAAACCATAGCCAATCGTTTATTGACAATTAAGGCATAAACTTACAAACTTCTAATCAAAAAGTGGATTTGCTTCAATTGAAAGAGAAGGAGAAGGGAAGGTATTAACGATCTTTGTCCTTTCCAGTGCTAATGATGACTTGTTTTCATCGTCATACAGCTAAGGGAATTACGATGGCTTTTCCAATATCTCCTAGTTGCTGACAGGTAACAGTTGCACATACCTGCTGTAACTTGGAAAGGACCAAATGCTCTAGAACGTTGGGTTCAAGGTAAGTTCTTTTCTTTTTTGTTAACCAATACAAAAGGTGTAAATTGGTCTCCTTGTACACTTTACTGTTCCTGATGTTAACTGAAGGAGACAGGATGTTAACTGAAGGAGACAGGCTATAAGTTCAGGGATATAGAATATGCTCAAGAGGAGGAAAACAAAACATGAAGAAACAAATCGACCTTTTCTCTTTGTTGGCAGGTAATGTCGCGTTGTATCACCTGGTTCTTGTCAGGGTTCCATATAAGAAACTACATTGAAGAAGATTGGAGTCACAGTGTCTCACTGCAAAATCTATGGAAGGAACAACAAACAGGTTGCAATGGTTATACTCTTGATGATAATTTGAACTGTCTATTAATAAAATTTTCTTGTTTTGTCAGGTATGCAGTGGTTACAGGAGCAAACAAGGGACTTGGATGGGGTATCGTTAAACTGTTGGCATCCAAAGGGATCATGGTGGTGCTAACTGCTAGAGATGACAAAAGAGGCCTTCAAGCTGTTGAAAAACTGAAACAATTTGGTCTTTCTGATCACGTGGTTTTTCATCAGCTTGATGTGGCTGATGATGCAAGTGTAGCATCTCTGGCAGATTTTATCAAAATCAAGTTCGGAAAACTTGATATTCTTGTAAAAAATTCCTATCCTTTCTTCTAATTCCTGCTGATTTAGAGTATTCCTTCCTTAGCTTTTCCTTTCTTCTTTTCCTGCAGTATTGACTTCTGAAATTCATTCAGAAGAGCTTTGTTAGATTCTGATGACCTGTTACAAAGTATTCGACGAAACCTGAGATGAATGGTGTTGGTTCTCTATGCAGGTGAATAATGCAGGAATTGGTGGAAGCATTGTGGACTCCAGGGTCTTAGAGACTGCAACATTTTTAGGCACCCTTGTAAGTATTAGACTGAGCTACATCTTCAGATTTGAGTAACCATTTGAGGTTAATGATACCTCTTCTGATTCTTCATCTTCATATAGGCTCAGAGTTTATGATAGTTCCTGACAGATTTTGAGTCTCTTCACATTAATGCAGGAAGACATGGATGTTTGGCGAAAAGCACATACTGAAACTTGCGAGTTGGCAAGCGAATGCCTAAAAACAAACTACTATGGTGCTAAGAAAACTACAGAAGCTCTCATTTCCCTTCTCCAGTTATCAGACTCTCCCAGGATTGTTAACATTTCCTCTGAAATGGGAAGATTACATGTATGCTTTCCATCAAAATTTCTGATCTTTCCTTGATCTGTGATGTCTCATAACTTCATTCTCGTTCTCTTTGTTCAGCATGTTCGAAACAAGTGGGCTACAGGATTGCTCAGTGATATCCACAGCCTGACGGAAGACACAATAGATGAAATACTAAGGTTGTTCCTGGCAGATTTCAAGGATGATACTTTGGAATCCAAAGGTTGGCCTACTTTTGTCTCGGCATATATAATGTCGAAAGCAGCCATGAATGCCCTTACAAGGATCTTAGCCGACAAGTATCCTGAATTCTGCATCAATTGCCTCAATCCTGGATTCCTCAAAACTGACATGACCAACAACAGAGGTTTCATGTCTGCTGAGGAAGCTGCAGTTAACCCTGTAAACTTGGCATTGCTGCCTAGAGGAGGACCCTCTGGCCTCTTCTTTAATCTGGATAAGGAGTCTAGTTTCTGAACTAAGATGTTCATGAATGAACAAAGATTCAACAGTAACTTTTGTCTTTTGGCTCCACTTTTCCATGTATTTAATATGTCCAGCATAAGAACGGAACAGATTTCCAGCTCCAGGTTTCATTGTCAAGGTTGTGTTTTTGGTGAATAAATGAGTTATAAATATGATCCTGAAATGTTGTTTCTGTTGGAACTCGATTTCATGTTCAATTTTACCAGACATCTGAGTTTCAAGTCTAGAAAACTGTCAGAATGATCTTTCTAAAATAAAACAGAAGAAACTATTGTTGAATTTAATAATGTAATGGCAATAGTTTTCAATGTGTAAAACTCACGAAATGATAAACTAATGTCAGGATTTTGAAAAAGCTGAGATAATTACTTATTACTTAATGAAATTAAAACAATGAAGAAAGCAAAAGATCACATTTGAAATTATTGTAAAAATACAAAAGTAATTTTTATTGATGAATCAGTATCTGAAGTATCTTGAGGATGGTTCATTGGAACCCACCTTCTAATTATTCTGCATATAGATTCTCTAAAGCAGCTTTGAATACATACACCAGGAAATATCCAAACTTCTGCATCAATAGTGTCTGTCCTGGTTTTGTGAAGACAGACAGATCTTTACCGGCGGAGGAAGGTGCTTCCTCTCCAGTGAGGCTATCCTGATGGTGATCCTTCCGATTGCTTCTTCAATCATGAGGAGGAATATCCTTCTTAATCAAGTCTCTTCTGGGTTGCTGCTTTTGAATGATGTGTGTTTGTCCTCCAGTTTCACAAGACTCTGTAACTTATGGTTCTCTGGTTCTGCAGTTTCACAAGACATTGTATCTGTAACCATTTCGATGTCTCTTAGGAGTTTTAAGTTTAAGATAAATAAGAAAATTGCAGGACTTTGGGATGGTAGCTGTCATTGTCATCTCAGGCTTTACAGATCTCAGGCAAAAAGCCAAACACAGGGGTAATTAAACAAGTGTTAGAGCTCTGAGTCAAATCATATAAAATTCATCTTGAAGCAATTAATTATAAAGAAAAGAAAAATTACGTGGTGGGTACAAAGCATCTCTTCTATATATTTTATCGTAATTTTATTCACCGCTTGAACCATTTCTTAATTATAAAGAAAAGAAAAATTATATGTGGTCGGTACAAAGCATCTCTTCTATATAATTTATCATACTAGCCATCACATAGAAGAAGCCAAAGGCGATAAGTCCTAAGAAGGAGATCTTAAGCTGAGCTCAGTTCTTCCCGGTGACAGAGTCCCAAATTAATGGCAGAAGCAACCAGGAAGTTAACTCCTCTGCATATTATACCATCTTCTCGTAGTTTTCTTTTCTTTATCACGTTAATGGCGGCTGATACGGAGATGGGTTTACCTTATCAAGCTCCGTATTCTTCTAGTAATTTAGCAATCTGTTCGTTGCAGGTATGCAGTTGTAACAGGGGGGAACAAGGGAATTGGTTTTGAGATTTGTCGGCAGTTAGCTTCAAATGGGATTGTCGTGATTTTAACTTCCACAGACGAGAAGAGAGGTCTTGAAGCTGTTGAGAAGCTAAAAAACTCTGGTATCTCATCAGATTATGTGATGTTTCATCAGCTTGATGTCGCTGATACAGATAGTATCGCTTCTCTGGCTGATTTCGTCAAAAACAGAGTCGGAAAGCTCGATATATTGGTAGTGAAAGTTCAAATCTTTTTCCTACAAATTCATCTTCTACGTCATCGATGAGGGTTGATTGAAACTGTATGCAGGTGAACAATGCGGGTGTTGGAGGATTGCAAGTAGATGTTGAAGCGTGGAGAGCTTCGGTGGGTAAAGTTTGTTTCAGCTTCTTCAAGTAGTAGCTGAAACTAGAATTCTTGTTTATGCTTTTTCACCGATGCAGGGAGCTGGTCAGATCCGAGCTGAGCTAACTTCTCAAACTTATGATTCTGCTGAAGAATGTGTGAGAATAAATTACTACGGTGCCAAGAGAATGATCGAAGCACTTGTTCCTTTACTCCAGTTGTCCGATTCTCCTCGGATTGTCAACGTTTCCTCTTCCATGGGACAGCTTAAGGTAACTCAACTTTATTACAGTAATCTGTGATGCTAAGTTTAGCTGTTCTTAACTGTTGGTTTGGCCATATGCTTCTTCGTTTGTTGTTCCAGAATTTATCAAACGAATGGGCAAAAGGTGTCTTAGGTGATGCAGAAAATCTGACAGAACAGAGAGTTGACGAGGTTTTGAGCCAATTCCTCGAGGATTTTAAGGAAGATTCACTGGAAACCAAAGGATGGCCTGTTTTCTTATCTGCATATGTTGTGTCCAAAGCAGCCATGAATGCGTATACAAGGATTGTGGCCAAGAAGTATCCCAATTTTTATGTGAATTCCGTCTGCCCTGGTTTTGTGAAGACAGACATAAACTATCAGACAGGGGTTTTGCCTGTGGAAGAAGGTGCAGAGAGTCCAGTGAGGCTTGCTCTGCTTCCTACTGGCGGTCCTTCAGGTTGCTTCTTCATTAGAAAGGAGGAAACTTCTTTCTAATAAACTCGCTTACATTTTGAAGTCTAGTTCATGATCAATCATTCTGGTTCAGTTTAACATTATCTTTGAACAATAATTAGACGATTGTGGGTTAAATGATCTGAAAGGCGATTTGATCAGTATGGCTCGGGTCGGACTTAGATCTTAGGTTCGAGTCCATTTCAAAAATTTAGGTTGAGGTCAAACTTGACCTAAACCCTTATCAGGCTCGAATCTCGAGGCAAGAATTCAGGCAAGATTAGGTTTAAATATTTCAAAACATGATTGAACCTGAATTAGAAAATGTTTTAAAAATAAGACCGAATATCAAACCGATAAAAAAAAAGATTTAAGGTTTAGAAGTTCAATCGGTAGTAAATCGATATATAATAAATAAGGTAAAAATTATAAGAATAAACAAAAATAAATATTTTATTAAAACAAAAAATACACTAATATTTACTATTATATAATGAATTAATAATAAATTGAGTGAAATTTTTTTGATCGTGGTCTAATTTGATTTTTAAAATATTAATTTTGTCATCTCTATCTTGGATTTCTTGAGCATCTAATGAAGAATAAAAACTTCTAGTAAATTATTTAATATAAATTATCATTGAAATATAATTAGGTAATTATATAATCAATTATATGATAATTAATATTAAAATAATTTGAAACGTAGTTAATAAAAAATTTCCTAAAATTTTTAATAGTATAACACATTTAGCAATTAAAATTATAAAAATAAATTTAAATAAATAGAATCAAATAAATAAGTGACGTATTTTATTATTAAATTTAAAGACATAAGTTAAAGAATACAGAAGAAACCAAAAAAAAGAAGGAAAAGAAAACGTTTGAGTTAAAGTGAGTGAGTCATGCTTAATAGTTAATAGTAAAAGAAGTAAAGGTCAAGTAAAAGGCAAGTCTTTCTGATCAGATGTCAGAAGACTCAGAACCACTTTTTTGACTCAGAACCACTTTTCTCCTTTGTTCTGTTTCATTGGTTTTCTTAGCCTGCGAGAATTTATTTCTTCTTGTTCCTTGGTTTTCTTAACCTGCAAGAAACATACTTTTTCCTTCATCGATCACTCACAGTTACAGAGACCACAAGGAAAGCAAAAAGAAAGCACCATTATTTCACGAACACTCTCTCTCTCTTGCTACTACTTTCTCTGTTGACTACCTCGAGCTTACTTTTCCTTTATGACACCGACGATCCCACGGCTTTGCTTTTGAAGAGTGATGTTAATAAAACTGGTTTGTGGGTTGTGAAGGGACTACTGGTGCCAGAGAAGAGAACAATAACGGAGAAGAGAAGATGATTGAAGAACCAACCGGTTGTAGATGGTTCACTGAAAAATCGGCCGGTTCGATGATAAATCAGCCGATTTTAATATATAGAAGTTATTAGGTGAAACCGAACCGGACCACTGGCCGGTTCAAACTTTTTCCGGTCAGACCGGCCAGTCCGGTCCGGTTTTTAAAACCTTGGAATTAAGTCAAATTAATTTATTTTAAAAGAATTAAAAATCGTAAAATGATGTTGTTTTAATTAATATATTTGAACTTCAAACAAAATCGAGCTTAATATTCAAATATTAGTTTTGATACAATCTTGGTGACATGGTGGTAAAGGTTGGTTTGAAAGTTATATCCCAAAAAGAGTGTTTTAAGTATATGGGATTTATCATCCAAAGCAGTAGAGAGATCGATAAAAACATGGTTCACCTTATCAGATCCGAGTGGCTTAAAGAAAGAAGTACATTAGGAGTTTTATGTATCAAAAAGACACCGCTCAAGCTCAAAGGTAAATTTAATTATTTAACAATTAGGTCAGCCATATTCTATGGGGCAGAGCATTGCCAATCAAACAGGTACATAGTCATAAGATACCGGTGGCAGAGATGAAGATGCTCCGTTGGATGAACAACCTTATTATAAGAAATAAGATCAAGAATGTAACAATAAGAGACAAATTAAAAATGTTAATATTAGTGAAAAATTAAGACAGATAAGGCTTTGGTGGTTTGTACATGTTTTGAAGAGACACCCCAACGCTTTAACGAGAAGATACGAGAAAATTGTACTTAAAGGCTGTTCAAAAAAAAAAAGAAAGGCCTAAAAGGAACTGAAGGAGGTGATTAGGAATCATATGGCAATGTTGGAACCAAGGCTTTAAAAACTGAACCGAACCGGCCAGTTCGACTGGAAAAAGTTTGAACTGGTCAGTGGTCCGGTTCGGTTTCATCTAATAACCTCTATATATTAAAACCGGCTGGTTTATCATCGAACCGGCCGGTTTTCTAATTAACCGTCTAGAACCGGTTGGTTCTTCAACCATCTTCTCTTCTCAGTTATCGTTCCCTTCTCCGGCACCGGTAGTCCCTTCACAACCCACAAACCAATTTTATTAACATCACTATTCAGAAGCAAAGCCATGGGATCGTCGGTGTCATAGAGGAAAAGCAAGCTCGAGGCAGTCAACAGAGAAAGTAGTAGCAGGAGAGAGAGTGTTCGTGAAATAATGGTGCTTTCTTTTTCCTTTTCTTGTGGTCTCTGTAATTGTGAGAGATCGATGAAGAAGAAAGTATGTTTCTCGCAGGCTAAGAAAACCAAGTAACAAGAAGAAATGAATTCTCGCAAGCTAAGAAAACCAATGAACTAAGAAAAAAGGAAAAATTAGAAAGACTTGTCTTTTACTTGACCATTACTTCTTTGACTATTAACTATTAAGCATGACTCACTCACTTTAACTCAAACGTTTTCTTTTCCTTCTTTTTTTTGGTTTCTTTTGTATTCTTTAACTTATGTCTTTAAATTTAATAATAAAATATGTCACTTATTTATTTGATTCTATTTATTTAAATTTATTTTTATAAATTTAATTGCTAAAAGTGTTATACTATTAAAAATTTTAGAAAATTTTTTATTAACTGTGTTTCAACTTATTTTAATATTAATTATCATATAATTGATTATATAATTACCTAATTATATTTCAATAATAATTTATATTAAATAATTTACTAGAAGTTTTTATTCTTCATTAGATGTTCACGGAAATCCAAGATAGAGATGACAAAATTAATATTTTAAAAACTAAATTAGACCATGATCAAAAAAATTTCATTCAATTTATTATTAATTCATTATATAATAGTAAATATTAGTGTATTTTTTGTTTTAATAAAATATTTATTTTTACTTATTCTTATAATTTTTACTTCTTATTTATTATATATCGGTTTATAACGGTTCACTACCGATTGAACCTCTAATCCTTAAACTTTTCTTTTGACCGGTTTGATATCTGGTCTGGTTTTTAAAACATTGGCTGAAACTTAAGAAGGATAATGACCCTCAATAGAAAATTTTGACAAACTAGGATGAGGGTAAAGGATCTCACATAGAGAGATCCTTCTCTTTCTCACAAGTCTTTCTTGTATTTAGCTTAAATATTTAATACGTAGTACTTTTCTCTCAATTACTTTTCCTAAATATTTTCTTGTAATGATTTGTTTAATTTAGTTATTTACTTGTCTCATTTCTTGTTTGTGTATTTATTTATTTTTTCTTTACCTTATTCTATATTTGTTGTATTAATTTTTTTATTTTACATTTTATATTATTATCTTTTATGTCTATATTATGTTTATTACTTTATTTTTAATATGTATATTTATGAAGGTTTATCGGTAATAATCTCTCTATTATTTATGTAAGATTGCATATTTTTAGACCTCCTTCGATTCTACATTTTAGTAGGACTTTCAGTGAGTTGTTGTTGATGTAATATTTCAATAATTTACAAGAATTATTTTAAAAATATTTTAAATATTATAAAATTTTAAAATAATGAAAAAACTTAAATTTCAAAATAAATAAACTACAAAAGAAATCCAAAATCTATTACTCAATATTTGATATTAAAATCAATATTTTATATTTTAATATCAATTTAGACTATTGCAAATGAATAAGATTAATAATAGGTGACTGATTACGTCATGTTATAAAGCAATTCTCATATCAAACTTAAAGACTTTTACTTTATTTTTCACAATATCAATTTAAAATAATGCAAATCAATAAGATTAGTAATAGGTCATTGATTACGTGTCCTTTCAAAGCAATTCTCATATTAATCATAAAAAACACGAGGGTTTTGACAGTTTGACGCTTCAAGATAACTTAATAAAATAATAAATCATAAATAAAAATTATTAATTAATTTTGATAATTTATGGAGCAAAGTATTTAAAAAAGAAATTTCTATTTCACTGTAACTATATCTTACATAGATGTTTTAAAATAAAAATAAAAATATGCTTGTAATTAATATAATAAAAATAATTTAATAATAATATAGTTATTTTTAATTTTATTTTTAAATAAGTAATTAATAATTCAATTAAATATTTATATTAAAATTTATTTCATGTGATATTTAACAAAAATTTTTGAAACAATTCATTTAATATAATTATATAAAATTTATTATATATGTAATATTCCAACAATTCACAAACATTTCTTTAAAAAATTTAAATATCACAATTCTTAATATAATTAAAATTTTAGAATTAGTCAATATTGGATAGTAAACTCCAAATATATTATTAAAATATAATATCAATTCAAAAGAATTCAAATCAATCAAGATTGCGTGCTCGATAAGGACTTTGATTAGTCTACGGAAAAGAAGCTTAACCTCAAGTATAAAAACCTGAAGAAGCCAGCGTTTCGTACAAGAGACAAGAGTTCCAACAATGGCGGAAGCAACCAAAAAGTTGGCTCCTTTGCTTACTTTCTGAATTGATTTCTTCTTTTTCATTCTCCGTAGATAAGGGGTATTGCTAAAGTAAGCTCCCTTTTTCATTACTAAGTTCACTAACAACAATCTCTTCAACGTAGGTATGCAGTTGTTACAGGAGCAAATAGGGGGATTGGGTTTGAAACCTGTAGGAAGTTAGCTTCAAATGGGATTGTTGTGGTCTTAACAGCAAGAGATGAGAAGAGAGGGATTGAAGCTGTTGAGAAGCTCAAAGACTCTGGTCGTCTCTCAGATTGCGTCATCTTTCATCAACTTGACGTCGGTGACGATGATAGCATTTCTTCTTTTGCTGAATTCATCAGGAACCGATTTGGAAAGCTTGATATACTGGTAAAGTTTAAAACCTTTGTCTCTGTTCGCCACCTGTTCTACAAAATGTTTTCATTTCTAAAAATCTGTGTGACTCATGACGAACTGTTACAGGTGAACAATGCTGCTGTTTTTGGAACTCAAATAGATGCTGATGGTCTCAGGGCTGCGGTTGGTAAAGTAAGTTTAATTGGAACTTGAAGTCTTGTTTGACCTCAAAGAGACAAGAATTTGCTCATGCTTTTCGTCGATGCAGGCAGGTTCTGAGATCAACTGGAGTGAAATATCGACTCACTCCTATGAATTAGCTGAAGAATGCCTCAAAATAAACTATTATGGTGCAAAAAAAATGGCTGAAGCACTATTACCATTACTACAGTTGTCTGATTCTCCTAGGATTGTCAATGTCTCCGCCTCGCTAGGGAAACTTGAGGTAAAAACTATAAAATAATTCGGAATTAAAAGAACAATAAATTTATTAGGTATATCTTTAAATTTATAATAGTTTTTATCTTCTTCGATACGAGATTGTGATAGTTATCTGATCTATGAAGATTGTGCCTTGTTGCAGAATGTGCCAAATGAATGGGCTA
>JAOSBN010000004.1:2182352-2195835 GCA_027563595.1 Erythroxylum suave
GTGAGGTTAGCACTGCTCCCTAATGGTGGCCCTTCTGGTTGCTTCTTCTTTCAGACGGAGGAATCTTCTTTCTGATCAAGTACTCTTCTGTTTGCTTCTGAAGAATGCCTGTTCTGTTTATTACTGTATTACGGTTATCTGTCTGAAACGTTTTCCTTTTACCCTGTTATTGTTTTATTACAGTATCTTTGAACAATAATCACACGATTATGGGTTAAATGCTTTTAAAGGTGATTTGATTAGTAACGGTTAATCGCTTGGGTCGGCTTCAACTCTCAGATTCGAGCCCAATTTAAAATTTAAATTGAATATGAACTCGACTTGAAACTTGATCTGACTCAAATTTTTCAACTTAAATTCATGATTAGATTTAGATAGTCCAAAGTCTAATTGAATTTGAACTAATTTCAATTAATTCATTTTAAAAAATTTAAAAAGTAAATGATATTGTTTAATTCAATAAATTTGGAATTCAAACCAAATCAAGACCAAAATTGTCATTACTAATTCGATTAATAAAGTAATTTTTTGTGTTGCCTGCTAATTTAAAGATTATCAAGTTATTGTAATTAACTTATTCATAAATAAAAATAACTTTTTTGAGTTAATGGAATTAAATGTATTGCTTAATTTTAAATTAATAAAATAAATCACTTAAATACATAATTTATATTTATTGTCAAATTAGATTTAATATTCATATAAAAATTAACTTTAAAATATTTTTAAAAGTAATTCAAACCATATATTTAAAATAAATTAAAGTTTTTAGACAAATTATTTTTATTTTATATCAAATAATCTAATTAAGTTTTTATATTAAAATTTATCATTTGTGTAATATTCAACGATTAGTTTTGATTCAAACTACTTAGTGTTAGAATGAAGATATTGAATAAAAGGATAAGATAAAAAAGGTTGCTTATAAAGTTCTATTAGATGGCACCATAGAGAGAGAGAGAGAGAGAGAGAGAGCAAATAATAGAATAAGTTATGAAATGGTAAAGAAAGTGGAGAAGAAGATAATCTCAAAAGCTAAAAACAGAGCTTACGAGAAAGTATACCAATGATTAGAAACTAAAGATGGAAAAAAAATGATATATTTAAGTTGGCGAAAGCTAGGGAATAGAAAGTGAGAGACTTATATCAAATTTGTTGTATAAAAGATGAAGCAGGGTGAGTGCTTATGATTAAAAATGAAATCAAAATAAGATGATATAGATACTTCTATAGCCTTTTTAATGAACACTTAAAGGACAACGTCTCTTTAGGTGATCTTAGCTCATCCAGGAGGAATCGTAACTTTACTTGTTGCCAACATATTACAATGGAATAAATTAAAAGAGCTTTGAGGGAGAGGAACAGTGGAAGGATAGTAGGGTTTGATGAGATATCTATAAAAGTGTGGAAGATCTTAGCAAAGAGGGTCTTATTTAGTTATCTAAGCTTTTTAATGTCATTCTTAAGTCCCCCAAAATGCCAAATGAGTGGAGACTTAGTATACTAATTCCTCTATATATGAACAAATGAGACATCCAAAGCTGTAATAACTATAGAGACATCAAACTACTTACTCACATCATGAAGCCATAGGAAAAGGTGATTAATAAGAGAGAAAGGATGCACCTATCTCAGAGAACCAATTTGGCTTCATACTAGGAACATCCATGACAGAAGCTTTATATTTCCCTCGAAGATTAATGGAATATTATGGAGATAGACATTGTAACATACATATGGTTTTTATTGACTTAGAACAGGCGTATGACATGGTACCTAGGGACATCATGTATAAGTGTTTAAAGTTAATGGAGTTCCTATGACATATATATGGGTTATTAAGGATAATGTATGAAGATATAAAGATTAGAGTAAGGACAATAGGAGGAGATACAAAACATATTTCTATCGATATTGGGCTACACCAAGGATCTTTATTGAGCCTATTTTTATTTGCAGTAGTAATGGATGAGCTTATCAAGAATATCCAAGGGGATGTATCTTGATGTATGTTATTTACTGATAACATTGTTTTAGTGGATGAGACAAAAGAGGGTGTTAATATCTAGTTAGAATTTTGGGAGGATATGTTAGAGTTGAAGTACTTTAAATTGGGTAGGACTAAGACCTATTACATAGAGCTTAACTTTTCGGGCCATAGGGTGGCCTCTAATATAAAGGTAAATATTAGTTCAAAAGTTATACACAAAAAGAGTGTTTTAAGTATATAGGATCTATTGTCCAAAGTAATGGAGAGATTGATAAAAACATAGCTCATTGTATCAGATCAAAGTAGCCTAAATAGAGAAGTCTATTAGGAGTTTTATGTAACAAAAGATACCGCTCAAGCTCAAAAGTAAATTTGACGTTTTAGTAGTTAGGACAACCATGATGTATGGGGCAGAATGTTTATCCATCAAACAAGTGCATAGTCACAAGTTAATGGTGGCTGAGATGAGAATGCTCCATTGGGTGAGCAACCTTAATAGAAGAGATAAAGTTATAAATATAATAGTAAGAGACAAATTAGAAGTGACTCATATTAATGAAAAATTAACAGAGACATGACTTAAGCGGTTAAAATATGTCAAGATGAGGTACCTTGATGCTCCAATGAGACGATTGCACTTAGAGACTGTAAGAGGAAAAACGAAAGCCTAAGAACAACTTGAAGAAGGTGATCAGAAATGATATAACTTTGCTGGAACTTATTGATGACACGACTCTCAATAGAAAACTTTGATGTAGTAAGATAAGGGTAGAGGTTTTCACTTAGAAAGGTCCTTTGCTTTCTCATACGTCTTTTAAATATTTTTCTTCGAGTCTTATATCGTGTATTTAGCCTAAATATTTAATATGTAGTACTCCCTTCCTAATTATTTATCCTAAATATTTTCTTGTAATGATTTGTTTAATGTATTTATTTACTTGTATCTTTCATTGTTTATGTATCGATTTATTTATTTTATATTTTATTTTATTCTTTACCTTATTTTAAATTTATTGTATTATTGGCTTATTACTTTTTATAATTTTGTTTACGAATATTTATTTATACATATTTATTTATACTTATATTTATTATCTTTTCTGACTATTTTTATTTTATTTTATTTTTAATTATTATCACTTTATTAATTAAATGTGTGTGCGCGCGCGCATGTCCTTGTGGGTCTATCAAAATGACTTGTGCGCGTGTGTGTGTCCTTATGAGTTTATCAAAAATGACCTCTCTACTGGTTAAGAATAAAGTTGCAAACTTCTAAACCTTCCTAGATTGTATGTATCAGCAAGATTTTTACTAAATTGTTGTTGTTGTACTATTTCAATAAGTCACAAGAATTATTTTAAAATATTTTAAATAACATAAAATTTTAAAATAATAAAAACATAAAATTTTAAAATAAATAAACTAGGAAAAGAAATTCAAATCAATTACTCAATATTTTATATTTTAATATCAATTTAGAATAATGCAAATCAATAATATTAATAATAGGTCATTGATTAATTGTCCTTATAAAGCAATTCTCATATCAAACATAAAGACTTTTACTTTACTTTTCAAAGAAAAAGAAAAAAAGGGGCTAGAATATCAATTTAAAATAATGCAAATCAATAAGATTAACAATAGGTCATTGACTACAGCTTAGTTTGGGGGAGCGGTGGTAGTTAATAACCTGCTAAAATCAACCTACTGAAATGATAAGTACTTATTTTCAATAAGTACTTATGTGTTTAGAATTGTCATTTTAGTAACTGCTGAAACGTGAAAATAGGTATTTGGCAAGTACGGTTGTAGTTGTTGAAAAAAATAAAATGACTAAAAAGTCCATTTATTTAATAAACTATTAATTGTTGTATAAATAATTAAAAATATTATTAGTCATATAAATTTAAAATTATAAATATTAAAATATTAAATTAAAATAAGAAAATATAAATAAAATAAATTTAGTAAATAAATATTTCAAAAAATATATTTTTAGTCATATAAATTCAAATTATAAATATTAAATTATTAAATTAAAATAAGAAAATATAAATAAAATAAATTTAGTAAAACATTTTAATAGAGCAGCAACAACTACAATATTAAATAAAAATTCAATTGACACGAAAAATATGAGGTAGCTTAGTAGTACATAGCCTTATCCTAATTGGTAGAGAGTCTGTTTCTAAATTTATAGACATTTAGTCATTATAATATATCTTGAATAAATATTTTAAAATAAAATATAAATTACAAAATAAGTAATTCAATTAAATTTTATATTAAAATTTATTTCATGTGATATTTTTAAAAGAATTTTGGTATAATTTATTTGATATAATAATATAAATTTGTCATATATGTAATTGATAGGTTGCCAAACTACCAAAAATAAAAATGTATTTCCAACTCTCCAAAAACTAGGTAGCTAATGGTGAATCGAGTCGAATCTGCAGGGAATTAATGCAGAGTTACTCAAATGCTCAAAAAATAACAAATTAAAGAGTTGATATTGCAGGAGATGTAAATAAAAATAAAAACATTGCAGAAAATTAAAGGAGCAGATACGACATGAACTTGTTATATTGGCACAAAACAGGTCTGGACAATAAATAATAAAATAAGATTATAATGCAATGGGTGAAAACCTAGCTAAGGTACTCTTCAATTCAGCCTGAAAATTTGATCATTGACATCATAAGATAAATTAGACAATTCAGATAGACAAAGTTATAGACAAAGGTAACGCACTCATTGACCAATATTTTCTTACTTTGTCGGTAACTCTAGGAAACACCCTGAGAAGTTACTTCTCTAATCTAAAGACAACTCCCGAGAAACGCCCTGACAAGATTAATCTTTAGTTGCATTAAGAATGAAAAAGACCCTTGTCCTAACTAATAAATTCGGAAACGGCGTAATCTATTAAGTCAGATTATTTAATTCCATCGATTTTACCACCAACATACATCGTTCGCAAGATAAAACCAATTCGCTACTTTGATAGAATAATATCCACGACAATATTATCCTATTCAGCAATTTATCACTTAATCAATCACACAGCTCGTGACATTGCACAATAAATTAAGCAATAATAAATCTGGTTCAAGCACGGAAATTAAATAAATATCTGAATTGCATAAACAAATAAAAACATAGTCTCACAAATCATCCATGGCTGAATATCCAAGCACCCTGACTAGAAAAGGGGTTAGTTGTTCATAGCTAATAGGAGAACCTAAGAGATCATAGAGTTCATCTTGTCTCCACAGTAAAATAACATAAAGACTGCAATAACAATGATGGCTGGCGGCTAACTACTCAAAATAGGAGGAGGAAGAGAGGACATTCAAAAGTGACAAGTGCGATTTCCTTTTGCCATAAGGAATTTATGTCCTCTCTAATTCGTAACCCTAGCCAAAATTAGGAGAGATTTCCTAATTAATCTTCAAGTAGGACTCTTCATTATGGCTTCCCAGCTTGTATCCGGCGTCTCCAACAAAGATCCAGCCTAAAATAGATGACGATTGGGCTTAAAAACTAATCCATAAATTCTGCCCAGTTCTTGCTCTATACGACATGGTCATGTCGTATCTGTTTTCAGCACGTAATTTCTTCACAACAGCCTAAATCTCCTGCATTACGACTCCAATCCCCATTTTGGTCTCCTACACACATAACAAACACAAAAGTACACAAAAACACACAAATAATAAACAAACACATGCAAAATGAATGCAAACTATCCTATAAACTATGCATCAAATGCAACCTATCAAATAACCTCACACTTAAACAATACTTGTCCTCAAGTATTCAATCCATTCGAAACCTCAACGTTTCCAATCTATTATCACTATTCTTTCTCCCATACCCAACACTTCCTAAGCTAACAAATACAATCATAGAATCAAATAAACAATGAATGAATGATCAATCTCCAAATTAATTAGGAATGTTAACCACTTCGATATTACCTTATAGAAAGCAATAACACCCACACCCACACCCTCTCCGATTTCACTCAACACTCATGTATAATTTTTGGCTGTAGTGTTTCTCTCAAAATCAATGCATAGTAGTCCTTTCCGTAGTCCTAATATAGAGTCCAATCTCCACCATTAACTCGGATTTAAAACCCTCATCGATCAACTAGGTCTTTTAAAGGCTTGTACTGTGGCTATGGGGTTTAACAAAGAAAGAAAAACCAAGAGGAGCAAAGTGTGTACCAAGTAACAAATATCTCATATGACACATATGGCCATAGAATTTATCACAAGTTGGCTGAACCATTTTTTCCTATCCAATCATCATTTTCCATTCATTCATCAAGGTGTTTCTCGTAAATCATGGCTTAGCAAGTTTCAACATTAATTTAAAGTTTAGAGTATCAAACTCACTTTTAAAATTGTTTCAGGGGAAGAAATCATTATTGAATCTGAATATATATATATATATATATATATATATTTGTTATTATTTTTTCTTCTTTTTTTCTTTTTCTTTTCTTTTTTTATTTTTTATTTTTCCCTTTTTTTTTTCCCTGAATTGTTTTCTAACTCTCAAGCCTAACACCACTCAACAACTAGGAGCATGACATAAACATTATACATATAAAGGATATGATTTAACAAAATAGACATATGTTACTTGGTAATTCCTCTTAATTGGGTGTCAAATTATGGGGCTAAAGAAGAAAAAAAAGATAGGGTTTATTGGGTTTTTAACATAAGGACAAAGAAAGGTTTTAGGCTCAAATGGGGACTACAAGGGATAATTCATTAGGTGTGATACTCGAAGAAATTGGATAGCAAAGGGTTACACAAACAATGCCTTAGTTTCATCTCGATGTACTAAATGTGGCTTCGATAGGAACTCAAATGTCAGATTCTGGCAGGGAACACACTATACATGCACACAAAAGAAATATGGAGTATATGGAATGTTGTACTCCCTTTTAAGCGGCTAAAAAATCTCACAGTTAATTTTGTGTGGTGTATGTTATTACTCCAATAAGGTGTATTTTGCTGAGGGGGCTTATTTGATTATGAGTGTATTAGTTAGTTCAAGTTATGCTAGGATGGGAGTCAAAAATACATCAATTAAGCTAAAAACACTTAAAGAGTCAACTTATCAAATCACATCAAGACAAGACTATTTAAGGTGGGATTTACTCTGTTATGCATGTTAATTGATGCATGAACATTCAAAAATGAAAACAAATAAACTAACAGGTACAACTAACTACCACATAACAATGTCGTATCAACAAGTAGATCCATGCACAACAACGCAAACAATACATATAGAAAAGACAAAATTCAATTGACGCAAAATCACAGAAACACCAGCAATTTTTTTTATATCAAAAGCAAGCTATCAAATATCAAAAGAAAGCAGTCTCCTCACCCCACACTTATAACTTACGTTGTCCGCAATGTAAACAAAGACAAGACAATATAAATTAAAGGCCTAGAGTAAGGACAGAAGTTACCAGGATCATGGTGACGAAGGAAATGGAGGGGGCTCGCTGTTGAAACTGTCTTAGACTTCTCTGTTTAGTTTAAACAATTATGTACCCCACACTTGAACTTTTCATTGTGTGTGAAAAAAAATTGAACCTCATCTGTGCACCCCAAAACACCTGCTCTATAGAAATACGACATGCTCATGTCGTATACCTTCTTTAAGCACTGTCACATACACATCAGTTCCAGACCAATTTTTAAGCACTAAGCACAGAATCAAAAATCGAAATAAATCAACACAAAATAAATGAAATAACAAAAAATAAAAATCGAAGTTTAAAATAAAAAATTCCTTGGGTCGCCTCCCAAGTAGCGCGTTTGTTTAACGTCTTTGGCTCGACAGGGGCCACACCTAGTTGCAATTAGGTTTACTTACATAATGTACCTTAACTAAGCGTGGCTCAGATCCTTCATAGAATGGTTTCAATCTATGTCTATTGACTTTAAAAATTTTCGAAAGTATCCATGCTTTGAATGTCAACGACACCATTATCATAAACCTTTGTAACAACAAATGGACCTACCCATTTAGAACGCAACTTACCTCCAAAAAGTTTAAGAATAGAGTCAAAGAGAAGTACTTTTTGACCGATTTTAAACCTCTTTTCAGCAATCTTTTTGTCATGAAATGCCTTGATTTTGGCTTTGTAAATCATGGCATTTTGATCATAAGCGTTGTTGTGGATTTCCTCAAGCTTTGGGAGTTGAAGCTTATGTTGCTACCTTGCCTCGTCATAACTTGTGTTGCACATTTTCACCGCCTAAAACGCGCGATGTTCTATTTCCACGAGCAAGTGACATGTCTTGCCATAGACTAGTCGATAGGGTGACATGTCTAATGGCATCTTGTAAGCGGTTCGATATGCCCACAATGCATCCTCAAGGCGTGCACTCCAATCCTTGCGTGAGGGGTTCACTGTTTTCTCCAAGATCCTCTTGATCTCCCTATTGGACAACTCGACTTGCCCATTTGTTTGTGGGTGATAAGCGGTTGACGCCCTATAAGTGACTCCATATTTCTTGAACAATGCTTCCACAACCCGGTTGCAAAAATGGGTTCCATGATCACTAATGATAGCTTTCGGTGTGCTAAACCTAACAAAAATATTAGCTTTCACAAAATCGACAACCACTTTAGTATCGTTAGTACGCGTGCCTTTCGCCTCAACCCATTTTGAAACATAATCAACAGCAAGTAAAATATATTGATTACCAAAAGAGGAGGGAAAAGGTCCCATAAAATCAATGTCCTAAATATCAAAATTTTCACAAACTATAACGGGTGTTTGTGGCATCTCATTTTTGCGACCAATATTACCTCTAAATTGGCATCTATCGCATGCTTTGCAAAAGGAATATGAATCTCTAAATAAATCAGGCCAGTAAAATCCAGATTTGAGTACCTTTCTTGCTATTCTTTGTGGTCCAAAGTGGCCACCACAAGCTGATGAATGACAGAATTGGAGGATGGAAGGAATCTCTTCCTCGGGTACACATCGCTTTATGATCTGATCCGAGCACATCTTCCACAGATATGGGTCATCCCAGATGTAGCACTTGGCCTTACTCTTCATTTTATGTCGTTGTGCCCTAGTATAATCCTCTGGAAGTCCGTGTTCTGTTAAAAAATTAACTAGGTCTGTAAACCATGGGTTACGACATACCCATGTCGTATCGACTCGAAACAACTTTTCATTGGGAAACTCACCCGAAACCACTTTTCCAGACTAGGAATACATGTTTATCATACTTAGATGGTCAGCTACAAGGTTCTCAGCTCCCTTCTTGTCTCTTATCTTAATATTAAACTCTTGGAGCAACAATACTCATCGAATCCACCTAGGCTTTGCATCCTTTTTGCTTGTCAAATATTTCAAAGCCGTGTGATCTGAATGCACAATCACTTTAGTTTGCATCAAATAGGGTTTGAATTTTTCCAAAGCAAACACCACAGCGAAGAGCTCTTTTTCAATGGTTGTGTAGTTCTTTTGAGCTTCATTTAAGGTTCTCGATGCATAGTAAATTATATGTGGATTGCGCCCCACTCTTTGTCCAAGAATACCTGCAACGATATAATTACTTGCATCATACATTATTTCGAATGGTAAATCCCAATCTGGAATCTTGATTATGGGTGTCGAAACTAACCTCTCCTTCAATGTGTCAAACGCACCACAACATGCATCTCCAAACACAAATTCGACATCTTTTTGTAGAAGACAACTCAAGGGGTAAGCTATCTTTGCAAAATTATTAATGAACCGCCGATAAAAGCCTGCATGGCTAAGGAAAGAACGAACTTCCCCCACACTCACGGGATAAGGTAAAGATCCAATAATATCTACTTTGGCTTTATCAACTTCAATCCTCTTAGACGAAACTACGTGTCCTAGGATGATTCCTTGACTAACCATGAAATGGCATTTTTCATAATTCAACACTAAGTTAGTTTCAATGCAATGTTTCAAAATTTTCTCTAAATTCTCTAGACAAGATGCAAAGGAATTACCGTATACAGTAAAATCATCCATAAAGATATCAATTATTTTCTCAACAAAGTCAGAAAAAATAATTACCATACACCTTTGGAACGACACCGGCGCATTACAGAGTCCGAATGGCATGTTCTTATACGCGAAGGTACCAAATGGACATGTGAAAGTTGCCTTTTCTTAGTCCTTGGGTGCAACAGGAATTTGATGGAACCCGGAATATCCATCCAAACAGCAATAATGGGTGTGACCCGCAAGTCTCTCCAACATTTGATCGATAAATGGAAAAGGGAAGTGATCTTTGCGTGTTGTAGAGTTCAGCTTCCTGTAGTCGATGTAAACTCGCCACCCATTCTGAACGCGTGTCGGAACCAACTTCCTTTTATCATTTTTAACCACTGTAATAACTATTTTCTTTGGATCAACCTGGGTTGGGCTGACCTATTTGCTATCCAAAATAGCATATATCATATATGTATCAAGTAATTTAAGAATATCTTTCTTCAAGATTCCCATCATCGGAGGATTTAACCGACGTTGTGGCTGTCTACTTGGTTTGTAATCATCTTCAAGAAGTATCCAATGCATGCAGATCGTTGGACTTAGACCTTTGATGTCGGCAATAGTCCATCCCATAGCTTCCTTGTGATCTCGAAGTACCCGGATCAAACTTTCTTCCTCCACCTTACTCAACTCATTTGAAATAATTACTAGAAGTGTGTCTCTAGCACCTAAAAACGCGTATTTAAGGTGAGAAAGCAGTGGCTTAAGTTCCAGATCTGGCGGTTTCACTACAGATGGTAAAATTCGATTTTTGGTAGATACTACATCATCATGTCGTATCAGCTCCAGTGAACTGCACAACGTTATTTCTTCCATCTGCATCTGGTTTCTATTCAGATCATTTACTGCATGAAACAAACGATCTAGTAACACCCAATTTTTGTCCCAATTTGCTAACTTTGGAGTCATCAATTCTTTAGTCAAGGCTATCTGTAAGGTATCACAACTACAAAACTCCAAAAATTTATCAACAAGGGGGTCAACACTATTTATGGCAAAAGCAGATGCATAGTCACTTAAGTGCTTTAAAAGGGGAATTAAAAATGCTCTCCGGGGACATGACCCCTTTGTGCTTTTTTTTCTTGGATTTTTTCTGCCCCACACTGCGTTTAGCATCGCCCTCCAGACACTGACTAGCGTGCCCCGTAATGAGCTTTGATCCATCTTCATGACCATTACTAAGTTCAGTAGCAGGAGTAATTCCCTGGCCCTGCACCTTGGCATGTGCAATGGCACCAGGGGTAGGACTAGAGGAGGATTCCCTAACCTCAGTAGTGCGTGATTGCACCTCCCCACGGAGCACTGGCTCAACCGACTGCTCTTCATGTGCAGGTTGCAGGAGTAGGTCCAAGGAGACCCCCCCTCGCCCCAACATCACTATTCCCACTAGTAATGACAGCTTCACAATGTTTCCCTTTCAGCCCAACCTCCACTGACGCAAATACATTTCCAGGACTCAATGGTGCCTCGCTCTGTTTCCTCTGTTCAGTATGCGATATCAGATTATCCGCCATAAACATTCCCAGATTCATATCCTCCAACCACCCAGATTGGAAGGTACGCCCAGTAGCAACCGACTGCTTATTAGCAATACTTGGCTTCCACAGATACAAAACACTGATGTTGTCCCGAACCAACTCCCCATTATCACCCTGTCGGAGTAGAGGTAAGGTGGCATTTTTTGGAACTTCAACACAAATCTTGGCATAGCCTATGCGATCCATCTTGGCCATCTGGGAATCCAGACATATAGGTTTGCCCAGAGCACTAGCTAAATAGCTCAATCCCTCTACCATCCAATACTCTATTGGCAGTCCATGAAAATGTATCCATAAAGGAAGTACCCCTATCGTGCCTCTGTCTAAACCCATCCCTGGCTTCCACTGCCTCGAGAATAAGGGCTAGTCACCAATGTGCCACGACCCTTGTTCAAGAATCTCGATGAGATTGGATCGATCAGAAAACTTGAACAGAATAGTCCCATCCTTCATGAGCATTGCTTTCTCAAAACCCTTTTTGCTCCACCGTGCCTTAGCCCAGGCATTGACAGCAGGAAAAGTCATCCTCTTGGACCGAAAGAATCCTATAAGAGCATTTGACTAGGCACGAGCTCCAACCTGCAACAACTCCACTGGGGGACCCCGTCTTGAATCACAGTCAGGTAATAATGGAGGTTACCTTTTGTGACAGAAGAGTTAAGCTTGCTCCTCCAGGCACCACCTTCGACTATCTTCTTAGGAAATTCTGCTCTAGCGTCTGCGACCTTCGCCATGGTGGTCTTTTATAGGCCAGTGGACGTCGCACCCTTCAGATGAAGAAAAGGATCAGGTGCCGACGGCGGTTCATTCATATTGCTGGTGAGCTACCACCCAGCGTCACCGTCGGCTCCAAAAAGACTAGCAACACCTTCAGAAAGTTCCCCGGAATGAGTAGGAGAAGGCAGGAAAAAAAAGGGTAGAACAGTAAAAAGGAGAACTGGGCGGGAAAAAAGAAGGGTAGAACAGGAAAAAAGCCTAGAGAGAGGTCAGAGCATTTTGAAGTAAGAGAGAGAACAAGAGAACATAATTTATAGATTTTTTTGATGTTAACCGAAGGACGCAGGCTATAAGTTCAAGGACATAGAACATGCTCAAGCGGAGGAAAATAAAACATGAAGAAACAAATCGACCTTTTGTCTTTGTTGGCAGGTAATGTTGCGTTGTATCACCTGGTTCTTGTCAGGGTTCCATATAAGAAACTACATTGAAGAAGATTGGAGTCACAGTGTTTCACTGCAAAATCTATGGAAAGAATAACAAACAGGTTGCAATTAGTTATACTCTTGATGATAATTTGAACTATCTATTGATAAAATTTTCTTGTTTTGTCAGGTATGCAGTGGTTACAGGAGCAAACAAGGGACTTGGATGGGGTATCATTAAACTGTTGGCATCCAAACGGTGGTGCTAACTGCTAGAGATGACAAAAGAGGCCTCCAAGCTTTTGAAAAACTGAAACAATTTGGTCTTTCTGATCACTTTCATCAGCTGGATGTGGCTGATGATGCAAGTGTAGCATCTCTGGTAGTTTTTGTCAAAACCAAGTTCGGAAAACTTGATATTCTTGTAAAAAATTCCTATCCTTTCTTCTAATTCTTGCTGGTTTGGAGTATTCCTTCCTTAGCTTTTCCTTTCTTCTTTTCCTGCAGTATTGAATTCTGAAATTCATTCAGAAGAGCTTTGTTAGATTCTGATGGCCTGTTACAAAGTATTTGAAATAACCTTTTTGTCCAATTGTCGCCTTGGGGTTCAAAAATTTAACCAAGGATTGCATATAGCACAACCTCGAGTCGTTCTCTTTGAGGAACCAAAGGTGAAATTAATTTCCTAAGTTCAACTAAATGCAATGCAAACTAACTATAAAAT
>JAOSBN010000004.1:2208417-2242616 GCA_027563595.1 Erythroxylum suave
GCTTCACCCCATAAGTACTCAGGTAGGTTAGTCCTGCTCTGCATTGACCTCATCATGTCCTTTAGGGTGCGATTACACCTTTCGGCTACACCATTTTGCTCAGGACTACCTAGCATAGTGAACTAGGTCACTATTTCAACTGACTCTAAATACCTGGCAAACGAACCCTTTTCTTTCCTGTAACTCCATGTCTGCCATAGTATTCCCCTCCTCTATCAGATCTGACAATCTTTATTGATCTTCTCAATTGGTTCTCAACTTCAGTCTTGAAGATCCTGAATTTATCAAGAACTTTAGACTTTTCTTTAAGCTAGAACACATATCCGTATCGGGAATAATCATCTATAAATGTAAGAAAATATCTCGCATTGCACATTGCAACAGTGTATGGGCCACTAACATCTGTATGTATGAGATCTAAAGGCCAGAAGCACGAGTTGACCCTTTCTTCTTTATCTTGGTCAACTTGCCTCTACAACAATCGACACATGTTTCTAGGTCACTAAAGTCTAGAATTGGGAGATTATTGTCCTTTATCGGTCTCTCAACCCCTTCCCTAGAAATGTGGCCAAGACGTTTGTGCCACAACATGTACGATGTGTCCTTTATGGAGGTCCTCTTTCGAGTAACAGGTTCAGTAACATATGAAGAAACAAACATATCATTAGGAGCGAGTCATATACTGTAAAGACCGTAGAATAAGAAGGTTGTACCGATATGTCTTGTATTGATAGAAATATTTACAATCGAACTATCAAATACAAAACGATAATCTTCTTTATCCAAAACTGATACAGATATCAAATTTCGCCTAAAAGACAGCATATAAAAAGTGTCTCGTAGGTACAAAATGAATCTCGTATCGAGGTTTAACCCTACGTCTCCTACGTATAATACATCAAACTCCTCATTGTTGCTGACCATCAGTTTCTGCTCTCCCTTTCGCGGCCTTCTCCTGGATAGAACCCCTTGCATAGTGAAAGTAACATGGTTAGAAGCCCTATTGTCTAACCACCAAGAACTTGATGTGGTTATAGCAACATTGAATTCATGAATCATGTAGGCAGAAGGGTTACCTGACATATCCTGTTTGACCTTCCAGAGTTTGTACTTCTGGCAATCAGACTTCCTATGCCCCCTCTTCTTACAGAAGAAGCATCTCATGTTCTTAAGGTCATGTGGCCCCTTTGCAATGCTAGATTATCCACTTTGAATTTGAGGAGAGGGTTTAGAAGTCTTACCTTTTCCTTTGCCTTTAGATTTATGGGTTTTGGCCTTTCCCTTGCCTTTAACTGATACATATAAAGTTGTATGAGGAGAACGTGTCAGCTTTTCCTCTATTGCAACGCACCGGGAAATTAGAGAATTAATGTCGCAGGTCTCATCCAGTGAGATGTAAGTTGTAACTAATGAATCAAACTCATCTGGAAGAGAATACAGTGCCAGATGCACTATCAAGTCATCACTAATCGGAATGTCTAGTGCCTTTAGTTTGCTCTGAAGATCTACCATCCGAATGATGCAGTCTCTAATACCTCCTTCTCCAATGTACCTCATAGAGAAAAGCTCTTTAACTAAGGTCATCTTTTCAGCTTTAGAAGAGACTTTGTACCTTTGGGAGATGCTGTCCATGAACTCCTTTGCCACTATGGTATCTACAAGTCCACTTAGCAGATGCTTTGGGATCGACCTCTTAATAGTCAAATAGCACAGCTTATCTGACCTCTCCCAGGTCGCCATTGCTGCTCTCTCCGCCTCAGTGCTGGTATCTGTGAGTGGAGGAGGATGCTCAATGTGCATTGCTAGGCTGATGTCCGCCATCTCCAATGTGAACTCCACATCCTCTAACTATTTCTTGTAGTTGAAACCAGTCAAGGTCTCAATGGTGACAGCATTGTTGTTAACTGAGAAGGTGATTGCAAAATAATAAAGACAGTGTCTATATCAGTAAAAATGCAGGACAACAACGATACTATTAAATATTAAAAGTATCTATACTGAGAATCTAATCACACATATTATGAAATACCTTTGAGCTGAATACATAATACATGCAATCAAACACTCACATAAAAGCGATCAAAGTACAAATCATTAACTTTCATGAGACTACCACCTTTGGGTGAATAGACCATTCAAGTAATGATCTTCCTCCATCAAATGCTTTTATGCACATCTCAAAACTTTATGTAAAGCCAACAGCTTTAGCCAGAATAGTCAAACTTAAAGCCAGAGACGTCCCCCAACATGAAGGAGAACAATCCAAAATACCGACTTGAAAGGCCACTTTGGTGACTGCAGTCTCATCGATATCCTAGAAAGTCTACTAACACAAGGGACACTACTTTATATCATCCTCGCAATCTGTATGGGCATAGCGAGTGTGAAAATTGATCATAAATGCAAAACCAGATGCACTATCAAATAATCACACATACAAACTGAAAACATTGTCTTCAAACTTTATTTGAGATTTTTATTTAAAAAATTCTCAATCAGAGTGTCCATCATACTTTACTGAATATCGAACCAGTCACACGAGACATTTTAAGTGTCTCCCTTATGTGTCGTTTGATGTACGAAAATGCACTCAAAATTAGCTTTAAAAAGGCTTTAAAATGTTTTCTAGAATTCAATTAACATTGTAATAAATCTAGAAAAATTTAAAAATCACCTTAAAAAATCCCGAACCCAAAAACCGACCCAAAAATGCCCAGGATAGCTTTAAGGAAATTTTAAAAAAATTAAATAAAATCACTGTGTACGGATCGTACGGCTGACGTACGGGCGCCTGCGCTGAACGCACACGTGCCGACGGGTGCCAGATGAGTCTGGCACACGCGGGGCACCCTCACAGACGCTCGGGTGGTGGCCCGCTCGTGCGCCACATGGGCGACGCTACTCCTGCGCCACATGGCGGGACGCGATTGGCGCATGCATTGTACGCGCCTGCATCACCGCCTCTCCCCTGCTACTGTAGCACTGCACGCGCTCGACAACGGCAGGGGCAATTTTTGGCTACCCGGAGCGTCATTTTTCGCTCCATTTGGCCCGTTTTGACCCATTTTTCATGACAAATCAACCTTAAACCACTTCTATGGTATTAATTGGGCCAAATAGCCAGAAAATCAATCAAAACAGAGAGAGAGAGAGAGTAGAGAGATAAAAACCAAAAATCTTCATTTTGGGCAATCCAGTCACGTAACCGCTTTGATACCACGTGTAAGGCGTAGAGCAGGCTTTACTACGTACCCAGGATCGTCCGTGAATGGATTAAAAATGAAGAAAATTAAAATACCTGATTTTTGTTTCATCTCAACTTTGGAAGTCTTTTTCTGCTATTAGAAGCGCTCAAAAGCTCCTGGTTCCTTTGTGTAGCTTGATCACTGGCTCGAGTTCTAAGTCTTTCTGTGGTTTGTACAGGACACAGGCGCTCTTAATGGGTTGGAGCTCTGAAAT
The DNA here is from genome assembly GCA_027563595.1 of Erythroxylum suave. Taxonomy (NCBI): domain Eukaryota; kingdom Viridiplantae; phylum Streptophyta; class Magnoliopsida; order Malpighiales; family Erythroxylaceae; genus Erythroxylum; species Erythroxylum suave. The sequence continues at coordinate 2,211,877 of JAOSBN010000004.1, forward strand.
GCTCGCAAATTGTATTGCCACAACAGGAGACCCCCCTCATATATATAGGCTTCCATATCGGGCTTCCCCATCACAAGGTCGATATGGTCCAGGTCCACACTGAAAGGGACTCATTTTTTACCCGAACTTTGACCCATTAATTTAGATCATTTATTGGGCCACCTTATTACCTTTAATTGGATCAAATTGCGTTGCTTAACCGGTAATTTATTGGAAAACTAAATCACAATTAATAACTGTCCATAAATGAGGAAAATGACAACATTGCCCTTAGGGGCAAAATTGTCCAACAACTATGTCATTCTATTAATACCTTAGGAGTTTTCAAGTTTTGGGGTTCGAGTTTTACAGATTCAAGGTTTCTAGCTATAGAAAGAGAATGCCATGAGACTGGAAGAGCTCCTCATCCTTAATGTATGCTCTCTTACTCTTTCTTGTAACATTACGAAGTTGGTTGCTGTTTAACGAAGTAAAATCCTGTCAAGTAGAGTTATTTTCTAGATTGCTCGTAACTTTATATGCAGTTTCGTAATATTGAGATTATGTTTTCAATATTATGATCTTCTTTCATGAAGTCTGAGGATGAACAAGGTCAGTGTAATGAAGATGAGCAATTTGAGGTTGAAGAAGAAGGCTCATATTTCACGGATTCTAAGATTGAAGAAGAAGAAGAGTACTATGAAGAAGTAGAATATGATAGAGAAGAATATGAAGATGAGGAATCTGAGTTTGAAGAAGACTACGCTGACTTCACGGATTCTGAGCTTGAAGAAGAAGAAGAGTACTATAAAGAAGAATATCATATAGATGAATATGAAGATAAGGAATTCGAGTTTGAAGAAGACGACTCTGAGTTCAGGGGTTTTGAGCTTGAAGAAGAAGAAGATTACGAGGAATATAAATAATCTGAGTATGAAGAGGGTTATAGAATTTTATCATTAATTATGTGGCCTAGCATAATAAATATAATTTTGAACAAACCCGATTAATTAGATGTCAAATTTCATACGTGTCATTGAACCTGTGATCATGGGCTTGCAATAATGGGTAGGCTTGGCCCATGTTTATGGTGTACAGGAGGCCCTACTACTAGCCAATCTTTGTGAACTACGAGGACAAGAAATGGCATCATAATAAGAAATAGGATTTAAGTCTTCAACTAAAGTGAATTCATACCCCTCCAAGTAAACATAATAGTCTCAGAATTTAGAAGACTCAGTGAATTTAGGAATCCTTTCAGATCTCCTAGTTAGAACTACAACCACGTCTAGGACTTGAATATCAATGCCAACCTGTTGAGGTATTTCAATATCATTTACTAGATCAACAACATCATCATGAATCAGAGGAGACTGAATTGCCTCAGGATGTAATATAACAGTTGTAGGAATAACGACACGATCCTCTCTGAAATCAACAACACGAGACTCATGTCTTTCATTATGTTCGATGTCTCCTTCAAAATAAATAGCCCAATCTGATTCAATGACTCTAGTAGTGTGATTGGGACAATAGAATCTTGATCCTCTTAAGCTAGTATAGTAACCAATAAAATAACCGAAAATAGTTCTAGGATCAAGCTTCTTCAATTGAGGATTATAAGTCCTTACCTCAGCTTTACAGCCCCAAACACGGAAATGCTTCAAACTGGGCTTCTTTCCTGATATAAGCTCAAAAGGAGTCTTTGGTATAGATTTACTAAGCACATGATTGAGAACATAAACAGCAGTCCTCAAAGCGTCTCCCTACAAGAACTCTGGTAAGGGGGAGTGACTTAACATGCATCTTACCATGTCCATAAGAGTACGATTTCGTCTCTCTACAATCCTATTTTGTTAAGGAGTGTTAGGCATGGTATATTGCGTGTTAATTCCACAATCCTACAAGTATTTAGTAAAAGGGCCAGGGTTTCTACCAGTTTCATCATATTGACCATAATACTCAACACCTCTATCAGATCTTACACATTTAATCTGCTTCCTAAGTTTCAATTCGATAACATTTTTCAATGATTTAAAAGCATATAAGGATTTGGATTTCTCGTGCAACAATTCAACCTAACCATATCGAGAAAAATCATCAATTAAGGTGATGAGGTACCTATAGCCTCCTATGGCAATAGGAGTAATGGGTCCACAGATGTCTGTGTGAATTATCTGTAATGGTTACCCCTTCCTAGTCATATTCTTCTTTCTTACTTTAGCTGTAAACTTGCCTTTTATGCAATCAACACAAGCGTCGAAATAACAAAAATCCAGATCATGTAAAATAGTTTCCTTAATCAATCTCTCTATTCTCTCCTTAGAGATATGTCCTAACCGTTATACCACAACATAGAAGATTTTTTGGTAACTCTTCGACGTTTCTTATAGGTGTTTAGCAAAGCAAGAAAGCTAATAAGAGTTGTGAACTCTTTGTACATTTTATTGAAACAAAACTTGGCCTTATAAAGGCTTACAAACCAAACATTACTAGTTAACAACTTAATAGAAAAATTAAATCAGCTAAAAAATCTTCGTCAACAGTCACTTGCTAACTAACTCATCATCTTTTCAGATAAGATTTACAGCTTTGAATCAGTCTTCAACACGCTCCCTTGATTCAAAGCTAGTAATGAACAAATAGCCCCTTAATTCTTCAAATTTTTTCTTTGCTAAAGCTTTTGTAAACATATCAGCTAGTTGATCAGAAGACTTGCAAAATACCACTTGATTTTTCCTTTAATAACAAGTTCTCAAATAAAATGATGCTTGATCTCTATGTGCTTTGTCCTACTATGCATCACTGGATTTTTGGTCATGGCCACAATTGAAGCATTGTCACAGAAAATTTGAGTGGCCTGCAGTTGCTTCTGGTTAGATCATCAAGAAGTCTCCTTAACCACACTACTTGACAGGCAGCTGTGTAGTTGCAACGTACTCAGCCTCCGTTGAAGATAAAGCCACAATTTGTTGCTTCTCAGATGCCCAAGTAATTTCTCCTGATCCTAGCACAAAACAATTTCCTGATGTGCTTTTCCTATCATCTAGTGATCCTGCCCAATCACTGTCAGAATATCCAACCAGCACAAATTCACTTGCCTTCAAATACCATATTCCAAGTTCTTTGGTCCCAGCTACATACCGAAGTATTCTTTTAGCTGCTCAAAAATGCTGCTTTGTTGGATTGTGCATGAACCTTGATATCAATCCAACAGCAAATGCCAAGTCTGGACATGTATGTGTGAGAAAAATGAGTTTCCCAACTAGACTTCTGTACCATCATCTGCAACCAACTTTTCATTCACGTTCATTGGAGTTGCCACAACTTTGCAATTCATCATACTATCTGCTTTAAAAAATTAGCAGCATACTTTTGTTGTGACAAGAATATACCTTCTTTAGATTGCTTGACTTCTAAGCCCAGGAAATAACTAAGTCTTCCCATATCTGTCACTTACTCTTCATGACCTCCTTAAATTTTGTAATCAACTTCAAAGATGATCCTGTATATATCATGTCATCAACATATAAACTCACCATGATAACATCTTCAATTCCTTGCCTTTTAACATATAAGGTTGGCTTATTCAAACTTCTCTAAAATCCATTTTGATGAAAGAATTCATCAATCTTGCTATACCATGCCTAAGGAGCTTGTTTTAAACCATATAATGCTTTGTTTAATATGTAAGCTTTGTCCTCTTCTCCTGTACTCACAAAACCTTTAGGTTACCCCACATACACTTCTTCTTTTAACTTACCATTAAGGTATGCAGATTTAACATCAAACTGAAAAACAGTCCATTATGATTGTGTAGCTAATGCAAGAATCAACCTTACTATTTCAAACCTTGCTACAGGTGAGAATGATTCGTCAAAAGCTATACCTTGCTCTTGCACGTATCCTCGAGCTACTAATCTAGCTTTGTACTTCTGCATACTACCATCAAAATGGTATTTCATCTTGAATATCCACTTCAAGTTGATTGCCTTCTTTCCTTCAGGTAACTTTGTTAACTTCTAGGTCTGGTTTCTTTCAGTTTCCATTAGCTCCTCTTTCATTGCTTTTTTCCAAACTTCTCTCTCCAATGTAGCTTCTACGCATATTAGATCTTCTACAAACATTGCAAAGGTGTAGCTATCATCATATCCTTCAATCTCATACTTCTTCTTGGCAATGAAGCCACGATGGCTTCTGCGCACCTGAGGAGCCTCTTCCTCACTCTGTGATGAATCATTCTGTGGAGACTGCATCCATCACTGACTTTTGGATCAACTTTGATTTCTTCATTAACAATCTCTAGCTGATCCTTGTGAGATGCATCCTAGACTGGGATCTCCTTGTTTTCTATTTCCTCATACTTCAACTTTTCATCAAATTGCACATTCCTACTCACCATTATTTTCTTCTTTTCTGGATCAATCAACCTATATGCCTTTGAATTGGAGGAATAGCCAACAAAGATGTATTTCTTTGTCTTTGATTCAAGTTTATGCCTATGAGAATTTACCAAAGGATAGCACAATGATTAAAAAATTCGAAGATGGTCAATTGAAGGCTTAAAATCATACCAGGCTCCAAATGGTGTCTTGTTCCATACAGCTTTTGTAGGGGAAAGATTGAACAAGTATATTGCAGTAGCCACTGCCTCCACCCAGTAATTATCTATAAGATTTTTTTCTTTGATCATAGACCTAGCCATTTCAGCCACAGTCCTATTCTTGCGCTCAATTATGCCATTTTGTTATGGCGTATAAAGAGCAGTAAGATCCCTTCTTCTTTACAGAAATTGTTGAACTTTGTAGAATAGAATTCTCCTCCTCGTTCAGTCCTTAATTTCTTAAGCTTTTCATTGCTTTGCTTTTTTGTAAGTGCTTTGAAGTTCTTAAGACACTCAAATGCTTCAGATTTGTAGGTGAGAAAATAAACCCAGCACATTCTTGACAAGTCATCAATAAAAAGTAAAAAATACTTACTGCCAGGATGTGAATTTATCTTCATAGGTCTACAGATGTTAGCATGGACCAATTCTAGCTTCTTTGATGCTCTCTTCATTGTCCTACAGGAAAGGAATTCCCTGTTTGCTTCCTTAGTGCACATCCTTCGCATATATGCTCCAGCTCTTTCACTGCAGGTAAACCCTTTACCATTTCTTTACTTGCAAGGAGTTGTAGACTTTTGATGTTCAAATGACCATAACGCCAATGCTAGATTTCAGATTTATTATGCTTGTAGCTCATCATTGCATGTGTTTCCTTACACGAAAAGTTCAGAGGGAACATCTTGGACTGTAGCAGTACTTCACCTGTGTGTTTCTTAACAGTGCACGCATTTTTCTCAAATACAACAGAAAAAACCAGAATCTACTAGTTGTCCCACACTAATTAAATTATGAACTAACCTTGGAGTATAATGAACATTTTGTATCATTTTATCTTTTCCTTGAATATTGATGGCAACAATGCCTTTTCCTTTAATTTGGACTTGCTTATCATCTCCCAATTTGACCTGGGATTTTTCAAATTCATTGAGCTCTTTAAACTTTGATTTATCACCTGTCAAGTGATTTGAGTATGCACTGTCAATATACCAAGCCTCTTTTAAAATTTCTTGAGGACTTACATAAGTCATAAAGAGATAATCTTCTTCCTCTTCGATATACTGTGCCTGCTTATCCTTGCTCCAACAATCATCTACATGATGTCCAAACTTCTTGCAGTATGTGCACTGCACACCACTCATTCGACCACGTCCTCTTCCTCTAGCACGTCTTAGTGGGGATCTTGCAGACTTCCATTGAGTTTGAAAAGTTGGCTCCTCTTCTTTGGCAGCGCTTCTGTTGATCCTTGCCTCATGCGTTTGCAAGGACCCCATGAGCTCATCTACTGAAAAGTGGAGAGATCCTTTGATTCCTCTATAGTTGCTACTACATGGTCGAATTTAGGCACCAAACTTCTCAATATTTTAGCAACAACATTGCTATCTGCCGCTTGTTCACCATAGGATCTCATTTGGCTGACAATAGATGAGATCCTCACAAGATACTCTTGCACAGACTCTGAGTTCTTCATACTTGCTGTCTCAAGATCCCTTCTGAGAAACTGCAACTTTACAGTTATCACCTTGGCTGAGCCTTCATATTCTGTTTTAAGAGTTGTCCATGCTTCCTTTGCTGTGGTTGCTGCTGCAATTTTGGAAAAGATTGTGTCATCAACTGCCTGTTGAATAAAAAATAATGCCGTTGCATCCTTCTTCTGATTTTCTTTTGTTGTTGTCTCCTCTGAAGATGATTCTTCAAACCCCTTCTCCACAAGATCCCACAGATCTTGAGATTTGAAGAGTGTTTTCATTTTGATGCTCCAAAATTCATAGGAGTCACCTTTGAAGAGAGGGATTTGCGGCTGGGAGACACTAACTACTACTTCTGAATTGCTCGAAGCCATCTTGCTAAATAACAGGAATTAGAAGCCTAGGTTATAACCTGGCTCTGATACCATAATGTAGGTGTTTAGCAGAGCAAGAAAGCTAAGAAGAGTTGTGAACACTTCGTACATTTTATTGAAACAGGACTTAGCCTTGTAAAGGCTTACAAACCAAACATTACTAGTTAACAACTTAATAGAAAAATTAGGAAATAAATCAGATAAAAAATCTTCATCAGCAAACACTTGCTAACTAACCCATGATCTTTTCAGATAAGATTTACAGCTATGAATCAATCTTCAACATTTCTTTCCAACAACAGCATTACCACCATCATGTGGTTGGTCAAAACGAGAAGAATTAGCAATTAGCATAAACAATCCATCACGCATAATTGTAGAACCAACAACAACATAATCATAGTACAAAACAATACCATTATTGATTATATGGGAAACGTATCCACAACTGTGTAAAACAGAAACTGAAATCAAATTCCTTTGCATAGAAGGCACATAAACTGTATCTTTCAAAAGCAAATCATGTCCACTACTCAACTTCAAGGAAACTACTCCTATGTGCTCAACATTAACATTAGATTCATCTTCTATTTGCACCATCCACTCCCCTTTATTTGGCCTCCATCTGCTTTTGAACTCCTGCAATGAGTTCATTACATGAATAGTGGCACCAGTGTCTAACCACCATGAATTAGGAGGAATATCAACAAGATTTGATTCAAACCAGACAAAGATTTGAGATATACCTTTCTTCATTGCCAACCAATTCTGAAACTTTTCACAGTCACGCTGCCTATGCCCGTGTTCATGACAAAAGTTACAGGTTTCATTAAAAATAGGCTTGGGCTTATCACCAGAACTCTCACCAAGTCTAGAAGGTAATGCTTGTTTATCATTCCTTAAATTGAGACTTACCCTGTTTGTTTCTATGAAATTTCTTCTTGTCACCACTCTTGTGGGAAGTGTAGTGAATGTTGTGGAACTTTCCCTTCTTCAAAGTATGCTCCTCTTCAATAAGAATGGAAATCAATTCATCAATGCTCCATTCATTTTTCTGAGCATGATAAGTAGTTCTGAGAATATCAAACTCAGACGGAAGAGATTCAAACACTTGCCCATGTTTATAGTGTACAGAAGGCCCTACTACTAGCCAAACTTAAATACAGTCGCCCTATTGAAAACTGTATGTGTGTGTTTTTTAGGGTTTGGAATAGCAGTAGTCAATCATCTGCATCTCTATCGCTCCGCTTCACAAAAAACAATAATGGACTCAATTACTCCTCGGTTCCAGGTATTTGTTCATGTAATTATTAAATCTAGCATGTTGCAATCATAGGGTTAATCTAATTGTATTGAATAATCATTATATTAATCAGTTATTTCATTTAATTATTCTTTCAATTGGTATCAGAGCCTAATAACCCTAATTGTGACTGCTAATTTTTTGGGTAATTTTTCGAGTTTCCAAATGATGAATTATTTGTTGGCTTTTTCGGTTTTGTTAATTTATTTTCTATGAAATCTTTTGTTATTGTTGATTTGTTTTGGTTTGGTGTCAAAAACATGTGGTAAGTTTGTTGAATCTTCTGTTGTTTTTGTTAAAACCCAAAACAAGAAAATGCAACCCATAAAAATGTTCCTCTTCCAATTTTTCGATTTTTTTCAAGTAGCTTTTTCGTGAAATTGATTGAGGGCTTTGATAGATCGTTAAATTATGAATCTAATAACACCAATTTCATTGAAAATGGATCAAAATTGAGGGAGATATGGGCTTTTTTCATAACCAGGTCGCAAACAGAGTCGAACCGCCCCGAATACCAATCTTCCGGGTGAGGAAGACGCAGCCCAACCAGGCTCATCTTTCCCTACGCACAGCGGTGGCTCGTGGAGGCACTTGTGGCCTCCTCCCTTGGTCTTGTCATTTATTTTATGTAATTGTTTGCTTGCCTATCGTGAGACCAATTATTACAAAATGCTATTGTGATGTTGTTATTGGGCATACATTAGATACTATGTTAATGATGCACTTACCTATCGGTTTGTCTTTATCAATGTGGTTTCCAATGCTTTGTTTGATTCTTTAAATTATGTCTTTAAGTTTTCAGTATCCTATTGATATTAGCTTTAGGGCATAATTTAATGTTTTGGGTGATCTGTGTTGTAATTTGAAGCTCTTAGGTAGGATTGCAATTGCATGAAAACCCAACTATGTTGTTTGCCCAATTTTACTTTATATAGATACATTTGTTAAATCTCCCTGCATTGTATCAATTTCTAGCTTTGACTTCTTCGGTTAAACTAAATGGGACCAATTATGAGGACTACCTTGAATCTATTTTTGGCTGTTTGTAATGCTGATGTTGCTCTCCTTAAGGACGAGCTTGCACAACCCACTGATCCTATGGTAGCAGATCCTCTAACCAAAGGCTTGACTGTTAAGCTTTTTTGTAAATCATGTAACTCGTATGGGCCTATTTAAATCTTTTGATACCTTAGATTAGTGAGAGTCTGTCCTTTATTTTGTTATTCAGTCTAGAGACTTTTGTTTATAATTGTTGTTATTATTATTATTGCCACATAATTTCTGGATATACTGTTCAAATACATTTAAATATTTGTATATATATGGCATTTTTGTTGGAGACATTTTGTACCTAGTCTCATTTTATTGTTTCTGAGATATTTTTTAAAATCTCAATTGGCATCTTGGGTATATGCTTGGGCCATTTTGTTTGGACTTGCACGTACTGATCACAATTTTGTGTGCATTTCCTTATGACACATTTTGTTTCGGTTATCGAGGTATGGGTATCTTGCATATATATACGTTATCAATACTCCTATCGGGTCTAATTTTTATATTGTTGAGGTACTTGTAACCTTATTTTGGACCTATGATTGAAAGATTATTAGCTCTATTTTGATATCCTATTATGGCCATATATTGTTATATTAATCTAGGGGTTTGTTTCTGTTGTTCATTGATGTTGGTTATGCTGTCCAAGTGGGAGAATGATAGAATTTTATCATTAATTATGTGGCCTCGCATAATAAACATAATAGCCACATAATAAGCATAATTTTGAACAAACCCCGATTAATTAGATGTCAAATTTCATATATCATTAGATTGTGACCATGGGCTTGTTATAATGGGTATGCTTGGCCCATATTTATAGTGTACAGGAGGCCCTATTGCTATCCAACCTTAAATATAGTCGCCCCATTGAAAATTGTATGTGTGTGTTTTGTAGGATTTGAAATAGCAGTAATCAAGCCTCTGCATCTCTATCACTCCGCTTCACAGAAAACAATAATGGACTCAATTGCTCCTCAGTTTCCAGATATTTATCCATCTAATTATTAAATTTAGCATGTTGCAATCATATGATTAGTCTAATTGTATTAATTAATCATGATATTAATCAATTATTTCGTTCAATTATTCTTTCCGAAGAAGCAGACGAAGAGTGTAACGAAGATGAGGAATCTAAGTATGAAGAAGAATAGAATGATAAACAACAACTTTGTTTTCTAATCACACGACTCTCCTCTGTTGTACATCACATGATACTAAGAAGCAAAAAGTAAAAGCTGTGAACTAGTAAATTGCATTGTAACGTGAGATATAATATTCACGTCAAAGATTAAAAACTTAGTTTTTAATAAAAAATTAATTCACACCTTTTAAATGAAAAAGGTCAACATCACGATGAATCTAGAAAGAGAATGTTAAATAAAAATTAATTATATTAATTAATAAATTTTAATTTATAAGATTTATTAATTAATAAAAACTAAAAATTTAGAGATTTTAAGAACTTTTTAAAATAAATTTCAAAATAGAAGGGAACACAAAATAATAAATAAATAATTCACCTTATTATTAACAATCAAGTTATTGAAATTTTTTATCAATCCTTAAATTCGAAACTACCAATTATCTAGTAAAGACCTAAAATTCCTACTAATAAATCAAAATCCCGATCAGTTACAAACGCTTTTTGACAAGCATTGGACCTTTGATATGAATTTCCCATTTGTGAAAAAAGAAAAAGAACAAGTTTCTAATAGCATTCCTCCTCTATCGCTTAGTAGATCCTTAAAGAGGTTTTTAAAAATAGAATGAAAGAGCAAAGATGGGTTCAGGAAGGCTTAATTACTGAATCACTTTCTTATGATATTCTCCAGATTTGTTTAGATAAGAAAGATTTGGTTTTAGATTATGTTTTAGGAAAGATCCAACATAGGTTTTTTCAACTTGAACATTCCTTTCATTTCATAGGAATACACGGCAGGATTTTAAAATGAAAATAAATTTATTTTTTCAAAAAAGAAGTATGTATATTTAGAATTAAGGAATGACAAATATGAAAATAAGATAATCTATTCATAAAATTTGTGAAAAATGTCGACTAATATGTAGACGGGGACGAATTATAGTAATTTGTCTCAACCCAAGACAGAAACAAAAACAAAGATAATCTTTATACATGGGATCTCTCTAAAATGTCTCATGTACAAAATCAATGAGTTACATTGATATGAAGTGGATATATCCATAGCTCTTGACTTGTATTTATGAGATGATAAAATATGATAAAATCTTTAGGAAAAAATAAAAACAGATTCAAGCAAGAATAGACGTATGGGTTCACGTAAGAATTCACGTAAAGTATATGAGTTTATTTCTTTTTGCGTATGGCATCATCATTTCCCTTGGGGGCATTCACTAATTCGGAACTAAATTTGAAAGTCATATTTCGACCCAAATATTTTGGGGATGCCTCTAATAGCCAGTGAATGACAATTTAGAATTTGACATAAGGATACCAGAAATATCTTAATTTAAAACACCACCTTTTTTAAATAAAAATTTAGATGGTTTTTATAACTTTTTGAATTAAATTTCAGATTTTTAAACTTAAATCTAATTAAAATTTAATAATTTAAATCGAATTGATTTGAAGTAAAATTTAATTATCATTTCTAATGTTAATTTATCACTTTAAAGAAATTCCCAAAAATTGAATTAGATTAAAAATATAAATTTCGAGCTAAGAATATCTCAAATACATCACCCTTATTCTCCCCGTATCAATTATCAATCAAAATAAATTTATTTCTGTTATTCCAAATTAAACTAAATTAATTTAAGTTGCTGTTATTGATTATATATAAAATCGGAAACTAGAATTAGAAACATATACAAATTTAAAATTTTGACTCATTAAATAATTTATTTAAAATATATTATTTACAAATTAATGTATTATTTAATAAATATTTACTATTCATGATATTTGAGAATAAATCCAACAATGATGTGAAAAAGGAAGCTTCCAAACGAAGTTCCAGAAGCTCTGTCGGTTGCCAAGAAATTTCCGCCCACATAAAACAACGGCCTCAACGGTCGAAGTAAACTGCCAATTCATATTTGCACAAAGTGCCTTAAATCCCTCTATTTAATAATAAATAATTATAATAAATTATAAAGTTTATATGTGAAATTTTTAATCTAAGTGTTAAGATTTTTAAAGGATTAGATTTTTCTTATATATATTTTATATTATCGTAACTAATGCATAAGACTCTCCGCATTGCGATAATCTGAAGCGAGTTATCGATAACTCGAGATACATATCATTGTCTTTGTATCTTTACAAAGAGAATATTTTTGAGATTAGAACATTGTGACCAATTGAGTCAAGACGTTCCCTCAAGTTTTTAAATATTAATTAAGTGATAATATTTTCATTAACTTTAAATAAATATTATCATTATTCATAATATTATTTTTATATGAGCTTATCATAAACAATCTTTTTATCAATTAAGAATGAGATTGCGTATTTTTAGACCTTTCTAAGCTTATAATAAGTGAGACTTCGGTTAACCTATTTTTGTTGTTATTGTCGTTGATAATATTTTTAATAGATAATTATGAATATTAAAATTATATTAACAAAAAATTAAACGTTTAGGTTGTTATGTTATTTATATCATCTTTTAAATTAAAATACTTGATTTTTAAAAAATTAATTAAAATTTTAAAAAGATGAATATTATGGAAAATTTTAAAATATTATTTTGTAATGTAAAGAAAAAGAGAAATTTAACGCCGTCGTCTATAACGGCGTCAAATCAGAGCATTTGGATGATCTGCGGTGGTTGAAGAAACACCAAACGACAGATCTAATCTTCCCCTACACTCCACCGGCTGTACTTTTGGCGCTCTCTCAAGCTACGCTTTTTAACTCCCCAAAGATCCGTAATTTCCGCCATTGATATTTGCTTCAATTTCAACGCATCGAAGCTCCCAATTCCTTCAAAATTTGGTACGTCTTCTTCCGCGGTGCATTGTCTTTTTCTCAATCTTTTACGCGCATTGTTTGATTCGTTCCACATTGGTGGACTCTTATCAGTTCCAATGGCTGTGAGAAAACCCGGTTTGATCGCTTTGTTTGATGTTGATGGAACTCTTACTGCTCCAAGAAAGGTATTGGAACGTTTCGTCTGATCCGTTCTGTTGTTAAAGATTTGAGCTTTTAACCTGGTTCCTTATTTTGTTGATGAACTAAAACTTTGTTGTCGGTGACCGACAAATGTTCCAGGAAGTGACAGCAAAGATGTTGGAGTTCATGCAAGAACTTCGCAAGGTGCTAAAGTTGTTGATCTCTAATCCTTGTGTATACCCTAGTACTGAGTTTTGACTAATTGCAGGTTGTTGCTGTGGGTGTGGTGGGCGGATCTGACCTCTCTAAGATAACGGAGCAGCTTGGGAAGACAGGTTTGCGTCAAATTTCTTATAATTTTGTGAATGTGAGAGACTTTATAGAAGAACAGTTTAATTCAAATTGGCTATTATGCAGTCATTAATGATTATGATTATGTCTTCTCTGAGAATGGACTTTTGGCTCATAAAGATGGAAAACTTATTGGCACGCAGGTACATTGTTCACTGAGCAAACGATATCTCTGTATTTGATCTCTAGCACAGAAATAAATTTTCAGATTTTACTTTTCCTTCGGTATTGATGTGTAGTTAATCTGATGGAATATGCATTTCTCTGTTGTCAGAGCTTGAAGTCATTTCTTGGAGAAGAAAAGCTCAAGGTAGAGTCCTTCTTTCTTATACAGTATATCTGGAGTGCTCAACTACATAGCCTGAATTTCTTCAACTCACAGAAGTTGGATAACCTAAGGAATCTAGTGTTGAACGAAATACCGTCTTGACGAACTCGATACTCATCTGAGCTCGTTGCTTGAAGTAATGATATGTGCTCTACATAAAATAGTGTTAGTTTTTCAGAAACATCTCATTTAACCTTCTACTTTGTATCTGGAAACAAACTAACTACATGATAGATTTCGGGAGGGATATTTTATAACACAAGATCGGGTGGTAACTGAAGCCCCCAAATTGGTTAGAACATTTACTCGCATAGTCTTATGAATAATATCAATATCTTATTCTGATGAACTATTATTGTGCAGGAACTTATTAATTTCACACTTCATTATATTGCTGACCTGGATATCCCAATTAAAAGGTGAGTGCGGCAGATGTATAATTGTCAACTTTTTCATATGTATCAAGCTGAAACTGAAATGCATAATGTGTCTGACTTACATTCCACTGATTCACACAGAGGAACCTTCATAGAATTTCGGAGTGGGATGATTAATGTATCACCAATTGGGCGTAATTGCAGCCAAGAAGAAAGGGATGAGTTCGAAAAATATGACAAGGTGAGTCATTCTGCCCAAGTAACTGGAGATTATGTTGGGACTTATTGCTTTTGTTTCAAATTTGGTCTGCACCATTTATGTGTTAAAACACAGATCAAAACTGAGTTTTCAGGTTCACAACATCCGCCCCAAAATGGTGTCAGTGCTTCGTGAGAAGTTTGCTCACCTTAACTTGACATTTTCAATAGGCGGCCAAATAAGCTTTGATGTGAGTGACTCAATACCTTGTTCATAATTCTTTATATAGCTAGTTACATTGAAGTTGATTCTGAAACTGCCATCATAAATATTAGTGATAGATGATTCTTGTAACAGGTTTTCCCTCAAGGTTGGGACAAGACATACTGCCTGAGATACCTTAATGAATTTGGTGACATTCACTTCTTTGGGGATAAAACTTACAAGGTTATCCTCTTCTTCCTCACCCTTCGCAACTGTTTGTGACTTCTTTCTAGTTTTCAATATTTATTGAGCCACTATAATTTGAATAACCAAATGTCGTGCTTCGAACCAAACTGTTATTATTCTACAAGTAAGGGTTCCTTCTTCTGAAGCAACTTACCCTTGATCCTGTTAAAGTAGCTTATCGTCAATGCCGAAATGATTACTATTTTGGTTATGAATCATATTCTCTGGATTACATCTTCAGTTAGACTACCCTTGTAATGACCTAATGATCCTAGTGCATTTCTGATGTTCTTTTGAGCAGGGAGGGAATGATCACGAGATTTTTGAATCAGAACGGACCATTGGCCACACAGGTCAGCGAAGATTTAATTGTAAAGTAATTAGTTGTCCACATGAATTGACATATGAAAGTAGAATCATCTCATTTCCTCTTCAAACTTGATAAACTGAAATGAATTAAGAACTTTTTGCATCTCTCATGTACCTGTATGCTAGGTGTTCTGATATAGTTATTGGTATAATCAATCCATAGTGGCTATTTTGACACATCCTTTTTTCATTTTCTGATTCCAATTATGCTGGAGCCGTCATATACTGTATCTGAAGTATTATTCTGCACGTAAACATGTTTTTTTTTTAATTTTTGAGGGTCAAAGCAGTTTGTCTAGCTGCCTGTTTATCATGTAAACTGATCTAAACTTCTTCTCTTTTTTGGTTTCTTACAGTAACCAGCCCAGAAGACACAATGAACAAGTGTAAAGCTTTGTTCTTTTCAAATCCCTGAAGTCAATGGATAATGTTTGAGGTTTTTTTCATGTGTACGATTTGTATTTTCTAATTTTATGACAATAAAAAAACAGATAAAGATAAATAGAAATGCATGTTAAAGATGTCTGTGTTTCTTTTAATTCCAATTCCGTTTCATTATTCCCAAATGTATTGAGATTGATTGAGAATTGCCACAAAGCTCAACTGTAATGTTTACACTATAAAGCCCTTCCTTATGTTATGTGAGGAACTTATACCTGATGGGCCAGACTGGGACAGGCCTTGTGAAAAATCCGAACTCCACTTAACCCCAATCGAATTTTGTGCTCTTCGTTTTTCTTCTCACCTTTCAAACTGAGTTCGGCTTGTTCGAGTATGGATGGCCTTGTAGCTTGACGGGCCATTGGGCAGGTCGGGCCGGCCTGCTCGTCTATACCTTTTTCAAAATTTTTTTTTAACAAAACGACTTTATTTTGCAAATTCCTTCGAGTCATTGGTTGGGACAGAGCCAGTTTGAGCTAGGCCCAAGCCCGGTTTGGCCAAGCGGTCTTGACCTATGACTCAACCAACTCATGTCAAAGTCAGGCTGGACTAAGCCAAGTTAAGACTGTCATCCCTAATTCAAGTCAAACCATTCAATCTCGACTTCAACGCAAAATTCGATCAATTTTAACTTTATTCATCGTTAGCTTGACTCGAATTTAAATGTCAATGCCAACCAAAATAACATAACACTTGCAAGTTGTAATTTAATTTTTCAGCTTGATTTAGTTTAATAATTATTGTTATTAATTAATCTAATAGTTTTCATAATTAACCTATTTTTATAAATTAAAATAAATCATTTTTAATTAAAATTTTAAAATTTTTTGATGAATAAGAATAATAATTTTTAATCAATTTTCAAATTCTTCAATTTATAAAATCGTTAATTAATGTTATGATTATTTAATATTGATTAAATTTTTAAAACTTAAATTTCTTATTTTACTATTTTAACTAATGGTTTAGTTATTAAAACATTAGATTTAATAGATGACAAGCAAACTCTATCAATAAATAAAATTCAATAACAGATATTAAATTTAATAATTTATTTATGTAATAGAAATAAATAATAAAGAACAATTTTTAAAAACTATTATTAAATTTTATTTGTTTATGTAATGCCAATAAATGATAAAAAATTAATATCTTATTACTAAATTTCATTATAGTAATAATTTATAAACATTAAAACATTAGTCTTATTTAAAAATTTCCCCTCCCCCCTGATCGTGTAATGACCCAATGGCCGGCGATCAAAACCCTAGATTCTTCGTTGCCGTTCACGTCGGCGCCGGATATCATTCTCCGTCAAATGAGAAAGCCTTGAGGTCCGCCATGAGGCGTGCCTGCTTCGCTGCTGCTTCTATTCTCCGAAAGGTTCTCCTTTTATTTATTTTTTTCCTTTTTCTATCAGATGTATTAATCATCTAAAGGTCGGTTTTTGTTCTGTTTTGTGCACATTTAGGATTCTGGTGGGTGTATGGACGCTGTTACGGCAGCCGTTCAAGTTTTAGAGGTATCCAATTCCTTTTTCCTAAGAAGACTTTCTGTTATGTTAAATTCAGATTATAAGAACTTTGAAACCTCTGTTCCGTTAATGTTATCGACAATACATTTCGTCATTTTCTTTAATGTTTATTGAACCTCTTTTGGCTTTATATCATGATAAGTGGCTGGTCCAATGAATTGTCACAGAGAGCTTAAGGCATATTTTCACTTTCCACTTAAGTGGCAGCCAAGACATATGCTTGAATTATGTAATTCATTTATCAGCCCTTTGTTTATCTTGTATCTGTACTATTTGTCACTCGCTGCTGCTCAATATTACCATGGCATTGTTGTTTGATTGAAGGATGATCCATGCACAAATGCGGGTCGAGGTTCTAATCTGACTGTAGAAGGCCATGTTGAGTGTGATGCTAGTATCATGGATGGTGATTCTGGAGCATTTGGAGCTGTTGGAGCTGTTCCAGGTACTTGCAGGGCATTAACATTGCTTAATGTGCAATAACAACTCCTCACATTTTACTCAATCATTTATACTTTTGATGATTTTATTGAGTATATAATTTTTTTAGTTGTAGATCAGGTGTCCGGAGTGCCATTCAGATAGCTGCAATGTTAGCCAAGGAACAAATGATCGGATCCTTATTTTTGGGTCGAATACCTCCTATGTAATTATTTTGACATCTTGTTTATGGCTTTTTGATTGTGAAGTTTTATGTTTTTTTCTGTTCCAGTTAGTAACTTAATTGCTCTGCCTGCAGGTTCTTGGCTGGTGAAGGTGCTCGTGAGTGGGCAAGGTCTAAAGGTGTTACATTGCCTGCAACTATTGAAGAGGCCAACAAGGTTTGATTTGCATTCTTGCCTTGACTCTTCTAAGAATAAATCTACTTTTCTCTTTATCATCTTCATGGACCAGTTCTGAAACTCTATTACCATCTATTCTGTTATAAGTGTCTTGTTATAAACCATTTGAAGATGCTGATTCTTTGAAACAGTGGCTAGTGACTGAAAGGGCCAGCACTCAATGGAAAAGGTACAGACAAATGCTTTTTAATGCTGATACCAAGGTCTCTACTGATGAGGGAACTTTTCTTTCAAATCCTCAGAAGACCACAGAAGTTTCAGGTATTCTTGCAATGTTTGAGGTAGCATGCTTACATTTCTTGTCATTTTGGACATTAACATTTTGTTTACCTGAATTGTGTCTTTGTTTCAAAGAAACTGAAGATTGTTCATCTGCTTTATTGTCTTCATTTAAGAAGCATCAAGAAATTGTTGTCCTCTTCATCCAAATAGTGAAACTGGCCTCTCTCTGGCCTCTTGCACTCTTTCACTCAATATCTGAAATTTAAGTCTAATATTTTTCCTTGGATGTTAAGAAGTAATAATGTGCGGAAACTGACAGTCACTAAAAGCTTGTTTCCATGCAATGCTGGTATTCTTCCACTTGATTCCTTGATAATGTATTTGTTATGCTTCTGATATCGTCATGGAGCTATGTCGAAATGTTGATGTTTATGGACAGTTGCATTTGTATTCCTGAGCCATCTAACCCAATTTTGTGACCCTTCAAAAGGGAATGATAACTGTCAATCATCCACCACAAATGTATTTGAAGAGGACAGTATCATGGATACCGTTGGAGTTATTTGTGTTGACAATGAGGGACATATAGCTTCTGGATCCTCTAGTGGTGGTATAGCACTCAAGGTAATGAATAAGGGCTATAAGATGAAAATATATTTTAATTATGCCTTAGATGCATTTATTGATTTTATAGTGCTCTCATAAAACTGACCCAGGTTGGTGGGCGTGTGGGGTTAGCAGCTATGTACGGTTCAGGTTGTTGGGCTTCTTCAAAAGGTCCATTTGGGGCCCCATTCATTGTTGGTTGTTGTGTTTCT
Organism: Erythroxylum suave; assembly: GCA_027563595.1. Classification (NCBI taxonomy): domain Eukaryota; kingdom Viridiplantae; phylum Streptophyta; class Magnoliopsida; order Malpighiales; family Erythroxylaceae; genus Erythroxylum; species Erythroxylum suave. The sequence goes on from JAOSBN010000004.1 coordinate 2,230,688, forward strand.
GGCGCTGGTGAATACCTAATGAAAGGATTTGCTGCTCGAGAGTGCTGTGTTTCATCTTCAATGTATGATTTCCTTCACTTGGAACTGCCTTTGGTTGGTTTTTTAAGTGAACCGTGATTTCCTCCCAAAGAAAGTAAGAAATTAGCAAAGAAAGAAATTGTCTAATTTGCATGCTTTTGATGGAATAATCAATCCAGTTTTCAGTTGAGAAAGAGGGGTATTTTGGCTTGGTATTAACGTAGTTGCTATGAATCTTTCACTAGTATGTAGTTAAGACTTATTTCTTTCCAAGAGATTCCCCCCTGTATTCTAATGCTTTTATTTGTAGATTTACTAATATGCTATATGTGATGATGGTGTTTGAATCAGATAGTTATTTTTTCATGTGTAGCCATAAAGAACATTATGCCTGATTGTAGCTACTCACAAACAGTTCTCAGGCTGGTCCTGCTTCTGCTAGCATGAAAGTTTTACGTTCAATAATTTCAAGCAGTGCTCCAAATAATGCTGATAAAAGTTCAGGGATTCTCCTCGTGCAAGCTGACGCTCCTGCAATGGTGAGATCAAGAAGTTTGCCCTTTTCAATCCACAGATGATGTTGACCTACTAATTTTGTTTCTTCAGGCTCCAGGGGGTTCACCAACGCTGAAAGCAATAGAGATAGCAGCTGCTTATTCTTCTTCATCCTTTGGGATTGGATACCTTGGAAGTTCTATGGAACGGCCCAAGGTATGCAAACCTAATTGAGCTTTATTGTTCAACCAATATTGAATCAATTTATCATCTTTCCTTAGGATAACTGAAATTGTATTTAGCATATTAAAACTAGAATGCTTGTCTTTCTATGCATTGCAGGTTTCTGTTCTACGTAGTACAAAGCAGCAGAGCAGAAATGGGATTGACCATTTTGAAGCAAGGATTGTATCTTTATAGTACAGCATATGACCTAGTGTAATTTTATTGAACTGACTTTCGGATTTAAACTTTTATAGATTAATTAATTTGAGGACTTTTTTGAGTGGCATTATCTTGGACATTGCACAGAGTTTCTTGATGGATAGATCTCTAATGTGAAGCTTCATAAGATTTCATCCTAATGTCTTTGTAACATGGAAGCTTAAATACTACATGGAAACGTACAGTAACTGCTTCGTAAAGGAAAATGAAAGCATGATAAGAGTGAGAACGGAGAGAGCCCAAAAATTATGGAAACATTATTAAATGACCCTATTCATCTGTCTTCAACTTTATATATATCTAGTCTATCTTCTAATGTTAAGTGTATTTTGTCTAATTGTATAGAAAATTTAGTTGAAATTACTCATGTTTTGGTTGAAAATCGTGTTTGTGAGTCTTATTTACCGTTATTGAGTCCTTACAATACCTATTCTTGTGATTGTTCTTGGACAAGAAGTATATGTACTATTTTGTCTACATTAATCCAGAGTTCTAGATTAAAACAGTGTTGTCTTAGACCTACTACAGCAGAATAATACGTAAACTTTGAGATACTAAAAGATTTGATCTCTCTAGAGAGAACACAACCATACACATAGAGAGAACACAACCATACACATCTCATGTAAGAGTTATACGCCTTGTTGTCACACTTCACGGAAAAAAAGGGAATACCTGCTACAGCCAAGATATCTCTTCTAGACACTGCCTATATAATATGTCAAAATGCTTTGATTGGTACTTTGTTGACTATTTTTAATAATGGAAGTGTCATTCTGACAATAGCACCTGATTTCAACATTAGGTTGGATGATCCATTTTGTTTGAATGACTGCAAATTCAGATTCAGATCACTAGAGCAGATCAAGATCTCACAGTAATTGTGACCACCTTACATCACCAAATGATATATTGTCTGCAGAATCATGCTTTGATTCTCAACTTTCCAAATTCTATTTCGGATGCTCTTTATATAGTTACTGATCGTTCTAATGATCAGACTACTATGATCCAGATCCTGAAGTTATTACCAATTGTAGAGCTTGAAAAGTTAATGCCTACTTAATGGAGCACTAATTACCAAAAGGTGTTTTATGCACCTCATCAACACTCTTTTCATACAACCGCTCATCCGATTCTGAAGACATTAAAGGATGGAACGGTGAAGTCCATCTATGTAAGGCCCAACGAAGATTCATCTAGACCTTCTACATCCGATGCTATATTTCTAATTCAGCTCATATTTTCTCATACGAAGGTAAATCTAGCCCTCCTGTCAATTATTTTAAATCTAATGGAGATCTAGTTTACATAAGCCATCATCGCAGACACTTTGTATGGGATGTTGACCCATCTGCGTGCGAACCGGACTGTGAAGTTTGTCTCAACCCTGAGTCAGATAGTGATGATGATGATGAGTGGTATGCCAGACGACGAAAGATGAAGAAAAAGTCTAAAATTTGTTATATGTCTTCGTATCATCCATACAAGGATGATTCATATCCAGATGATTCCAGCAAATCTAATGGTCTACCTATAGAAAGATTCAGATCTATATCTCTTTATAAGATGCTGAAATCTTCTACCTGGCAGCCTAAACTAGCAATTTCTATCATTACTTCTATTGCTATACCTTGTATGATGGTTAAACCATATAAAGAAGAGTTTCCTTCTTTACACAGGAGTACAAATGAAACAACTAAGGTTATTTCTAGCCCTTATATTCGAGCCACAAAAATCACTTCACAAGGAACACTTGTCTCAAATCCTTCTAATGAAGTTCACAAGGAACACTTCTCCCAAATCCTTCTGATGAAGTTCTTCACTGGCAGACATCAAATGCAGTAGCACATAATAAAGTCCTTCAAAGGATTGATTCCAAGTTATATAAGATCAGTCAACAGACTCATGCTGCTCTACATATAGTTGACACCATCTTTAAACAGATCCAACAACTATACCATTCATACAAAGCTCAGATCCAGTAACTTGACATTAATCTTCGACATTGCATTGCTACGCAGTATTTTGGACTGACTTCAACTTCAAAACTAAAGAACTCGAGAAGATACAAGGAATGGCGCAAAGCATAGAAGCTGATATACAATCTGCACAATCTGAGACTGTATATGACTCATCTTTTTTAGTATTTCCAAATATAAAGCCAATATACACTCTTCTTCTGTATTAGATGTACTTAAAAGAAGCTAATTATTCAAAGATCTTCAAGTTCAACTATCCTTTGATCAGACAACATATCTATCCTAGGCAGCTCAAGCTAAAACTAAAAATCCAAAATCAAAGCCAAAGTCTGAACAACAAGTTCTTGAGTCATCACCTTCATATGCTAAACTTGAACTAGTTACTTAGTGGAGTAAACCATTACAGATTCATACACGTCCCACTTCTCTGCCGAAGTCTCAACCTTCCACGTCTACTGAGAAAGATAAAGCGCCTCTGACAGATATCATAGCAGCACTTGCACCTATACCTGCTGCAGAAGATTCCTCTACCTAATCAGATAATTCATAAGCTTGTTTTGAAGCCTCTGTCCCAATATTTGAAGTCTTGGCAACAATTTCCAAGTTATCATCTGAACAAATCTCTGAACCGTCTTTTGATTCCTCAACTCAGTTAGCTGATTTATCAGACTTAGCACAAGTTTTGATAACTATGCGTGAATACATTGAAGCTAAACCAAATATAAGTAAAGTAGAATCTACAGGTGTTAAACCTTTCAGACCTGCACCAGCAACATAAGCAACACCAGCTCAACCAGCTGCATAAACCAAGCCTACTTCAGGACCTTGGTTTACTTTTAACGATGTTCTCCCAAAGAAATGGAGAGATCGCTTGCATTAATTTAGTGTATGGATAGATCTTCAAATGACTCGACCAAAAAATCCTTTAAATGATATTTTGTTTGAGTTTACTTCTCACTTCACTGGTACTTTGCGAGAATGATGACAAAGTAATGACGACTATCGAAGAATTCAATATATCCAAGTCACTACAGTCGAAGCTTTTCTTAGAATAATTCATAAGGAATTTATTGGTGACTTTCAGCTTATAGATAAGCAGATCTGTCAGGAGTACCTTGCAATGAAATGTTATTCACTTGATAAACAAGATTTATAGAAGCATTTTCAACGTATGACGAAATTGATGAAATGAAGTTAATCTTCGAGATACTTTTATCTCATCCCTTCCAGATCAACTATAACCAAAGCTACAACAGACCATTGTTTCTTTGCAAAGGGATATTGCTAATATATCTCTTGGAGAAATCTACTAGCTTACTTTAGCCTCTCTTAATAAGCCTTGTGGTCAGCATGCCTTATTCAAAAATATCGTTAAAGGTTGTTCACGTCTCAAATAGGCTTGCAAGAAGCCTTATCTTCAAGTTAATTGAAAAGACAAAAAGAATTGTGATCGTAGCAATAAGAAGAAATCTCATCACAATCATATCTATCATCGACGAAAGTTCCGCAGACAAATGAAAGGTTACCAGCCCTTCAGGAAAACTTATATGAGAAAAGATGGAACAAAACAAAATTTTGTTTTTGTTTGATTCTTCAAGAAGAAATCTCAGAAAAGATGGAACAAAATGATATTTTTTTTTATTCTTCAAGAAGAAATCTTATCAATCTCAGAAAGCTTATCGATGTTTTCTCTGTGGACATCCATGACACTTTGCACGAACTTGTCTTCACAAAAGAAAGAAAGATGTCAAGTTATTGAAGCAAGTGCAATCAATTTTGCCTATTCATTCTTCTAACCACTTTGAAGATCTTGTTGAGGAACAATCCACTGAAGATGAAGACACTAAGTTTGTTGTTTCTATTATGACCTTTGAAGATGAATCATCTAATTCTTTTATCTCTCTAGGGGATGATTCTCTATACATGTTACAACAGACCTGCTTGAAATTAGATTGTACTCCAATCCAAATCCAACTCTTTAGACAAGACAAATATGATTGCCCATCAAAGCTATTGGATTTATGGATATTGGATTCAATTGTACGATTATGAAGCCCAACATTTTACCCTCTGAAGCATGAACCTCATATGATGAGTACTTTATTGTTGCAAATGACAATTCATTCAAAATTGGGTTAATTACAAAGAGAAAGATTGGATACTATTCTTTCCACAGTGTATACAGTTTGAACTAAAGTACTTAGCAGCAATCTACCTAGCCCAGACAAAGGAACGAATACGGTTCTATACCAGCCGGAATAGATGTATATGAGCAATTGTTTAAGATATGTCATTCACTATTTGGCAATTATGTAAATCATATCATACCCTTCAACTTGATCCTCATGTTTGAAACTTTGGATTAAAATTGTTGGAAACAGAAATTGTTTTACAAATGTTTTGTGATTATTGGAACTGGAAATTGATGGAAATTGAAATTGTTTAAGAACGTTTTGTGATTATTAGAAATGGAAATTGTTAAAAATTGTTAGAAATGGAAATTGTTTTATGAATGTTTTGTGATTATTGAAAATGAGAATTGATGAAAACTTTTAAAAATGAAAATTGTTTTAAGAATGTTTTGTGATTATTGGAAATGAAAATTGTTGGAAATAAAAATTGTTTTATAAATATTTTGTGATTATTGGAAACGGGAATTGTTGGAAGTGAGAATTGTTTTATGAATGTTTTGTGATTATTGGAAATAGAAACTGTAGGAAATGAAAATTGTTTAAGAATATTTTGTGATTATTAGAAATAAAAATAGTTGGAAATGGAAATTGTTTTATGAATATTTTGTGATTATTGGAAATGAAAATTGTTTAAGAATGTTTTGTGATTGTTGGAAATGGAAATTATTGAAAATGTAAATTGTTTTATGAATATTTTGCGATTATTGAAAATGGTAATTGTTGGAAATGGAATTGTTTCATTAATGTTTTGTAATTGTTAGAAATGGAAATTGTTGGAAATGGAAATTGTTTAAGAATGTTTTGTGATTATTAGAAATGGAAATTGTTGAAAATTGTTAGAAATGGAAATTGCTTTATGAATGTTTTGTGATTATTAGAAATGAAATTATTGGAAATTGTTAGAAATTGAAATTGTTTTATGAATGTTTTGTGATTATTGGAAATGAATATTGTTGTAAATGAAAATTGTTTAAGAATGTTTTGTGATTATTAGAAATTGTTGAAAATTATTGAAAATGGAAATTGTTTTATGAATATTTTTTATTATTGAAAATGGAAATTGTTGAAAATGGAAATTATTTAAGAATGTTTTGTGATTATTGGAAATGGAAATTGTTGAAAATTGTTGGAAATGGAAATTATTTTATGAATGTTTTGTGATTATTAGAAATGGAAATTGTTGGAAATGAAAATTATTTAAGAATGTTTTGCGATTATTAGAAATGGAAATTGTTTCATGAATATTTTGTGATTATTGGAAATCAGAATTGTTGGAAATGGAAATTATTTTATGAATGTTTTGTGATTATTGGAAATGGAAATTGTTTAAGAATGTTTTGTGATTATTGGAAATGGAAATTGTTTAAGAATGTTTTGTGATTGTTGGGAATGGAAATTGTTGAAAATTGTTGGAAATGGAAATTGTTTTATGAATATTTTGTGATTATTGGAAATGAGAATTGTTAGAAATGGAAATTATTTTATTAATATTTTGTGATTAGTGGAAATGGAAATTGTTTATGTATGTTTTGTGATTGTTGGAAATAAAAAGTATTTATGTATGTTTTGTGTAAATGTATATGTTGAATAACTGAATTGTTATTTTTGACTTATAGTGAATTGTGTCATGAAATTGAATTGTATGTAATGTATGTAATCATACAAAATGAACTACATTATATAAGATGGAAATTCATATTGTATAATGAAATTGTATGTTATGTATTTTGATATATGCATTCATTTATTTTTACAGATAAATGGAAGGAAGTTCAAGTACTTCTGATTAACCCACTTTAAGAAGATACAATGATCCAGCTTGGACTCGTGCTACATTAGTTTCCGTTAAAAGGAACCATACTATTTGCTTGTTTTGTAATAAGTATTTAAAAGGTGGAGGAATCACCCGATAAAAAAAACATTTAGTTGGGGTTAAAAGAGATTTGAAACCTTATAAAAAAGTAAGTCATGATGTAAAGCGGCAGATGAAAAAATTGCTTGATGAATATCAATATGAGAGAGATATAAGAGAAGTGTTAAATTTTGAAATTGATAGTAGAAATTCGTTTTCTAGTTTCTGTAGTAATTATGGAAATGTTGAAAGTAGCAGTGGTAATGGTGATAGTGGCAGTGTTGATGATGTTCTTGACGATGTACTGATATAAAATAGAAAATAGTTAAAATAGTTTTACACTTCAAATGTTTAATGCTAAATTGTTGTTATTCTATTCAAGCACATTCACTACTTCCTCTTAAATTATTAGTTTGATTTGAAATTGTTGATGCATAGAGAAAATAAATTATTAATTAGAGCCTTTTCTAATTTTATTCAAATTAGATCAAATAAGTATCAATTCAAAAAGTAATTTATATATAGTTCACAAAAAATACACAATAATGGTATATTTAATTATAAAATTAAAGTTAAAATGTAAATTGTATTATGAAAATTTTGAATTTTATAAATATTATTTTGAAAACTTTAATTTTTATCAAAACATCCATCCAATCTAATTAGATTCGAAATTAATGTAAATATTTTAGTTAATTATATTTTAAAGGTCCAGTTTAATTGAATATTTAAAAACGAGAATTTTGGCTATAAAATATAAATAATTAAATGTAGCATAATAAAATAAGCAACTAAAAAATAAAGCCCTTTTTTTAATAATAAGACATATAAACTGTAAATTAGTGATCGGATCAATGACCCAAAAATGTCTCTTTTTGACAAAATTGCCAAAAGAAGGAAAATGCAACTCATTGGCAAGCGTGTTTTGTGCCTTAAACTTTAAGAATCCTCGTGTGTTTCATCATCGGCAGCAGGAACTGGTTCATCTGCTCCGCCCTCCGCCGGTTCAGGAGGCGGCGTAGAGGAAGTTCGTTTTTGAGAGGCGGCTTCCAGGACATGGTTGTAGTTTCCTTTCTCCAGGAAAAGCTGAGCAAAGTGATGCTTGCAATAGAGGACTCCATTAAGCGCAGCATATGATGAGGGTGTGAGTGGACATCCTCCATGAGCACATCTGAAGCACGTCTTGTGGTAACATTCTCCTTCCAGTGTCACCTAATCCATTAAATAGCAAGAACCCATTTGAAAATATCAGATTTTGATTAAAACCCAGTTGAAAAGGATCAGATTTTGATTAGTTCCCAGTTGAAAAGATCATACTTTGATTGTACTAAGAAGCATCAGATTTCTTAAACCAATCAAAATAATAACAAGGACCCAGTTGAAAAGATCAGATTTTTATCATACTTAGAAGCATTAGGTCTCTTAAACCAATCTAAATATTAACAAGAACCCAGTTGCAAAGACAGGAGTTCGATTATACTAAGAAGCAACAGCTTTTTCAAACCAATCGAAACGATAACAAGAACCCAGTTGAAAATATCAGATTTTTTTTAATTATTCTAAGAAGCATCAGATCTTTTAAACCAATCGAAATAATTAACAAGAACCCAGTTGAAAAGATCAGATTTTTTAATTAATACTTAGGAGCATCAGATTTCTTAAACCAATCGAAATAATAAAAAGAACCCAGTTCAAAAGATCAGATTTTGATTAAACTAAGAAGCATCAGAACTCCAAAAACCAACCTTCTCCAGTGGATACACAGTTTTCCCGCAAGCAGAACATTTGTCTTGAGTTCCACAGAACATGGAAGACAATTTGCTGGGGATCCTCGACTGTACAGATATCATAAAAACAAATTTTTTAGTGTCATTGTTAGTGTATATAAGATTTTTTACATCAGGTAAATTTGCACACAAATTTGTGAGGATATTACTATACCAGGTCCTGATTCTTGTCAGATTTTCCTGCAAGATCAAACCATAAAAAGAGCATAGTTTTAGTTCCTGAATCATCTATAATTCAAGCAAGTTTCAGATTCTGAGAAGAAAAAGAAAAGAAAAGGATGACATTACCTGTCTGGAAATTCTTACTGAAATTGCCAGATTCCTTGAAGAGTTGCTCAAAATGAGGCTTGCAGTAGAGGACTCCATCCATGGAGGAATAGTTGCTCATCTGCCATTAACAAGTTTTTCATATCATGAAGAAAGAAAAGGATTAAAAAAACAAGAAGAAAATACTTACCACAAGAGTGCCTTTGCAATGGCTGCACTTGAAACAGGATTTATGGTAAGGCACGCCTTCAAGAGACAACATATCAACAACGTAAACAGTCTTATCACAGGCCTTGCATTTGTCCAAAGTTCCAGTGAATGACATTCTGTTTGTTTCCTCGGAAAAGTTGGAAAAGAAAATTGAAAAAAGAAAAACTAATCTCTGCTCAGCTTGTCCGAGGATAAAGAGAAAATTTATTTTAACCCTTGAGATTATTTATCAGTTACCCTCAGATCAGTTGCATGAAATTAAAACAAAGATCTTTATTAATGTCTAAAAGAAAAACTGATTTTTATATGGAATATAAGAGAACTCTTTGCCTTTTACTTGCAATGGATTGAACTGGACACGTGATTGGAGATCCCAATATTATGAGGTAAAATTGGAATGTTAAGTCCCTAATTCTGGATGTTATCTGACTGGACTGGAGCAAATGAAGGTTGGAAGTTCTGACTTTTTCCCTGGAAAATTTTCTAGGGGATTGAAATGTACAAGAGGTGAGAAAATTTGCAATTTCCTGTGGTTATAGTTATTTTAAGATTAAGTGCCGAATTTAAGAATTGCTTAAGATATAAGTCAAACTAAGCCTTTATTTGTTTGTTTGTTTTGGTAGTGAAATTATTAAAAAAAAATCTTTATTTTATATTTTGATACAAAATATTAAAAAAATAAATCAACATTTGAAACGTAAGGATAATGTTTTATCAATCCATTATAATATTTGATAATTTTTAAAAATATTGAATTTTATATCAAAATACTTCTCTTTTCACATATTTGAAATATAAGAATAAATTTGTTCTATACTAATCAAGTATAATATTTTAATTTAAAATAACCTTTGAACTGAAAATAGGAATGGCAAAATCAGCCCGATTTGGCGGGGCCATGGGTCCCGTGGCTCGCCCCTTACTTTCAAAATGACATCATTTTAGAAGTTTTTTGCTTAAAGAAGCAATTCTTAACTAAAAATGATATTTAAGAAATGAATGACCGGTTTTAAAATGTTCGACTTTTAGAATTTTTTTCAATTATGTGTCTAAGCTTTTAAAATTTTTAATTGAGTGATTAACTTTCTAAAATTTTAAAAATTTAATTCAAAATATTAATTATGTTAGTAATTTGTTGATTTGGTTGATGGAATTTTAGCTATGCATTATATATATACATGTCCACCTAAAAAAATAGTATTATAAACAGAACTAATATTTTGAATTGAATTGTTAAAATTTTCAAAAATTGATCATTCAATTGAAGATTTTTAAAATTAAAGCACTGAATTGAAAAAAATCTTAAAAAGTTGAGCACTTTAAAATTGGTGATTTCCTTCAAAAAATAAAATAAGCAATTCCATCAAATAAATCATATACTTTATAATGGTGGTTAATGGTTATTAATCTATTATAGAATAAATGAAGAATATTATTGATAAATAAAATATTAATCTACATATAATAATATAATTATTAGAATTTAATAAACATTATATATCTAATATAAGAATAAATAGGAGGTGTATCAAAGATGTCAATTATCAAATTCATCTAAAAGAAAATTATACTTTAAAATATTTTCCTTTCTCATTTGTTTTAATTCAATTCAGTTATGTTTTCAATTAAACTTTCAAGTTAAAAGAGCCATATTTTAATCAAATATAGTTAAATTGTAGAAAACTTTATAAAAAAGTCCTTTTAATCTTTATAATTATAATTGAGTACTTACTTATCATAATATTAGGATAGTAGCTATTCTATATATATAATAATTTTTTGTAAGGAAGTCTTATTGTTGCAATCTATAAAGTTTTTCTAAAAAATTATAAGAGAGTATATCTTATTATCAATGTTTTAAAAACTGAACCGAAAGAGTTAAATCAATAAGACAAAATGTCTTTAATCGGTTTTATAATAGTCTAAACATTTAAAAAGTTCAATTTGTATTAGACTGTTATAAAATCGATTAAAGATTGAATAAAATTAAAAATTTTGAAATATAATTAAAAGAGATTGTAATTTCTTATAAGAAAATTTGAAATTTAATTTAAAAAGAAATTATTAAATACAAATAATCGATTTATTTCTAAATTGATTTTAATAACTTTCTTTATTAAAGTAAATCAACTAATCAGCTTCTTAATTTGGACCAAGTCGATCACGAGCTTTAACATCCTTCGAGGTATGTTGATTCTCCCCTTCTTGAGAGCGATTAGTAGCTTATTCTCGTGACCTCTTTCTAGGTTTCCTGGTTTTTCCTTGCTCCTGATTCCTTAGTTTCACTCGGGTTTTCGACAGTTTCAACCTTTAATAGTTTGGTGTTTGGATATCTGCATGATGAAGATGTTGTTTTGAGTATATGCAACTCTTTGTGTGTTTCTTCATGCCGCTTTTGCTTTTGTGGTTTTTTGTGCTTGTTCCATACTTGCATTGTGATTTTGTGTTCAAAGATTGTTCCTTTTGTGGGATTTGCCTCTTGGGTTTATTTTGTTTCGATCACTTTGTGTTTTATTTGGGTGAGTTTGGTTTGTTCTTAAGATATCTGGTTCTGTCTGATTTTGATGGGGCTGGGCACTGCTGTTTGGATCCATGAGATTGGTTAACTTTGGCACAAAAATACCTGCAAAACAATAAGGCACACCGGGGGTTGACTGCCGGTAGGCCCCTCCGACGCTCAAG
>JAOSBN010000004.1:2296326-2315920 GCA_027563595.1 Erythroxylum suave
CCAGATAAATCATCATGCTTGATTTCCAAGAACTGAAATTTGACCCTTCAAGCATAGGGACATTGTTTGGGTTGTATAACATGTTTACTGTACAGAAATCATAAACAATGACCAAAAGGCTCACAATCCATAATACAATAAAATATCATCAATGGGTTCAAAAAAAAGGCAAACAAAACACCGAGCACAACATTAATTATTTTATATTTGGACAAAAAAATTAACTGTAATTGGTATCTCAACGCAATAATCAAATATTGAAAATTAATCCTAACAAATAATAAACCTTTATTTGGACCGATTTATTATCCACATGGAAAACCCAACAATTGTCGCATACTTATCACACAAGTATATTTGCCATTTGACCAAATAGCAACCTTCCTTTAGGCTGATTACCATCCACATAAATTGTAAATATACACATCTAGTATTGAAAATAAATTAATCTACACAACAGAGGTCACTTTGGCAACATATTGCTTCAATCAACTTATTTTAAAATATGAGACAATTCAACATATGAAAATACGAAAATTTAAACTCAACTTTGATAAAATTATCACATGTATATCCATAATCAAAACATACAAAACCATTCTACAAAAGAGACTTTAACAGAATACTTTCATAACCATTTTGTTAAACACTAGGTAGATATTATGAACAAGACAAAAGTATAATTCAAACATACCCAAAATAAATGGCATACGAATTTTGTCTTATATAGAATTCATCAAGAAAACACATAGCACTAGGCATGTGAATACTACTGGACATATGAATACTACTGGGCATGCTTTTGTCTTATCTGAATTCTAAAATTGAATATCAATAGCATGCACGTGAATCATGGTTTTACAAGTCTTTTAAGCCTTTTGTCTCATATGCATAAAAGGGCACGAATTACTAGGTGAACAAAAGGACATGAATCATGCTTTGAAAACCGACTTGTACCATGCTTTTATATGCCTTATAAGTCATTTGTCTTGTATCAATAAAAGGACACGAATTGCTGGTGACCAAAAAGGCAATACGCGAACCCCATTATTCAAATAACTCACAGGCATAAGCAAATACGCAAACAACAGCGTGGGCAAGAATCCAAATCGAACATGATTTTCACGAAAAAATTCATACAACAATTTTACCGAAAACTCAATGATTTAATATAACCTGGATTTGATACCAATTGAAGGATTAAAACCCTAAAATAAGCTATGGATCAATCATATCAAATCATCAAGAAATTAAACATGAACGGAAGCGTACCTAAATTCATGGTTGTGCTTGATGAAGGCTTGATCTTCCAATATATCAAACCGTCAACTTCAAGGTTTCTCTAAAAGGGAAAAAAGAAACTGTCGACAACTAGTATACTGGGGACCATAACCCTTTATTATAACCTGATTTGGCAAATATCTATTTTGGCCCTTTAACAAAATAGAATTTGCACAATGGTCTCTACACTTTTAATCCTATAAATAAATTGACACCTCAATAGTCAATAATTCTAATTTGACTACAACTCTAATTTGACTACCATACATATTTAATATTTTCATATGTAGGCCCACACTTTATAATTTATTAGAAAATAAATTCTAACACAAAAGACTTCTATTGCATCCTTTTGCTCACACAGAATATCAGCCAATAACCTTCTTAACCACCTGACTTGATAGGCTACAGATGTTACAACAACATACCCTACCTCTAATGACAATAATGCAATGACATCCTACTTCTGTGAGCTCCAAGTAATTGCTCCAGATCCCAAGTTAAAAACATTACTTTATATATTCTTTCGATCATCAATACATCCTCATCCTCATCCTCATCCTCATCCTCTCAATCACTGTCACTATATCCAATTAAGTTGAAACTTGCATCCTTAGAATACTAGATCCCAAAATCAATAGCCCCAGTAACGTAACATAGCACATTTTTAGTAACTCTAAGATGATGTCGCTGCCGTTGCACGCTGCGTGAATTTTCTGCCTCTATCTTGTTGCCTTGGTGTTATAGGTTTATGGAGGGTAACCTGTGGGCATGCTGCCAATTTTGTATGAGTGGTGAAGCATTAGGTGTGGGTGTGTTATGCGTTGTCGGCGTGGATCTGGTGATTGGCTTTGGGCGTCTACTTATGTAGCTTTGGGTTGTTGTGTGGGAGGAGAGCTACCTGTAGTTGGAATTTTTCTTTTAATTTCCTAAAAGATAAACAAGCATATTAGGTTTTTCAGGTTTTTTAAAAAAATAAAAAAGTTTAAGTAAATAAAGAAAGTAAATAATTAAATGAGAAAAGAAAAAAAGAAGATTTTTTTTTCAAAACACTAAATTACGTAAAGTGAAATCTCACCTTATGAGATTTGATAATCTAGAATTCCACATCACTAAATTACATAAGGTGAGATCTCAACTTATGAGATTTAGTTGTTTGATTTCAGACTACTAAATCTCATAAGGTGAGACTGATTTAGTAGTCTGGAATTTTAAGACCTCCTTTTTCCTTTAGGCCAATAAATTTATTTTTCAAAAGCAATCAAATGCAGATTATATATAACTAAAACAAAATAAAATATTCATGCTTTGGGTTGCCTCTCGAAAAGCACAATTGTTTAACGTTGTTATGCTCGACGTGGCCGGTTCTTCCTGAACTTCTTTGCAATTGCAGTTTTGTACTCCTTAAGTAGTACTACTAGCCCTTCCTCTTGCTCTTTAGTTAACTTGTTTGAAATGATTATGGGTAATGACTTTCCATCGCTTAAATAGACATACTTTAGGCAATGAGATAACAACTTTAATTCTACCTTCTCAGCCTGCAAAACGAAAGGTAAGATTTTCTTGTGAGTTATGGTAAGTTCATCATTTAAAGTTTTCGAATATATTTACATTGCTAACAATGATTCTACAACTTCACATATTTCATCAATTTGCTCGTTCACTTCCGGTTTAGCCTTATACTCTAACTTATTTTCAACACTCTCTTTTTGTCGGTGGAATATTATGACTAATCTTCTTGTTAAGATACTAAACAGCTGTAAATAGATTATATTAAGATATAGATACATTGTAACTAGTTAAGATAGAATAGTTTGAAATCCCTTAAATTAAGGGATTATATTATACAGCTTTAGATAACTTTCCAAATTTAAATTCCTACTTGTAATGGCCTATATATGGTTGTATACTTTCTATTCAATATATCATAATATTATTCCCCATTTTCGTTCATGGTATTAGAGAAGGTTTAGTCTGATTGTCCTTTTGGATGTCTAGTCCCAGCAGGCTAATCTAGTTACCACTGCATTTATTTCAAGTGACAATTAGATGTCTAATCCCAGTTACACTTGAGGGGGAGTGTTAGAGTATCTCATATTGACTAAACATGAAAATGTTAAAAGGTTTATAAGTGGTACAGATCAACTATTCAAATGACTAGTTATAGTCATTTTGACAATGGTTGACCTAAACCCAATTATTGTTAATAGACTCTACACTGTGCCTATATTAAAAATTCTAATACTTCTTTAAACATGCCCTGCACAAATGAATCCATAATATCCATATGATAAACGGGTTGAAACTCATTCGGGTACTTCATTGCTTCAGAAATGTTGATCCTTACTATTTCTCCATCAAACTCTATGAAAAGAGTACCCTCGTGCACATTGATTATCGTCTTAGTCGTCTTCATAAATGACCTACCTAACAAAATTGAAGATGAATTTTCAACATTATCTCCATCCATTTTCAAGATGTAAAAATTCACTGGAAATACTAAATCGTTAACTTAGACTAAAATGTCCTCAATAACTCCAATAGGACGCACATATGAATGATCAGCTAGTTGGATAATCACATTAGTTTCTTGCAAAGAATTTATATTTAAAGCTCGATAAATTGAGTATGACATGACATTAGTTCATGCACCTAAGTCTAGCATGGCACGCTCAATTTTCTTATTACAATAACACATGGAAGTGTAAACATACCTGAATCTTTGCATTTTTCAGTAATTTTCTATTTATTACAGCTGATATATTCTTGCCCATAATTATTCTCTCCTGTCCTTCAGCTTCCTTTTATTTATGCACAACTCCTTTAAGAATTTTGCATATTTCGGAACTTGCTTAATGGCTTTCAGAAGTGGTGTATTGATTTCCCCCTTTTTGAAAGTTTCTAAGATCTCTCTTTCATATCCATTATCTTTTAGCCTAGCCAACCTATTAGGAAAGCTTTTCTTCCTTCATTCGTAAAGAAGTTCTAAATTGAATTTCCTTACCACTTCTCAACGTTATTGCACTCACATTTTCCTTAGAATTCAACACCATTTGGAAAGGTAATTTCCCTGAGGCTTGCGCTTTCATTTTACTTACTGAGGTGGCTAATTGAGTGATTTGATTTCCCAAGTTTTGAAAGTTTGCCCTTGTTTCCTATTGAAATTGTTGTGTATTATTAGCAAGCGCCTTAGACATACCTGAATTTGAAGATTGAGGTTGAGCGTATGTAGGAGCTTGTGATTGTTTATTAAAATTGTGAGGTTGATATCATTATTAGCCTCCTTGATTTTCATTGCTCAAGTTTGGATAATCCCTCTATCATGGATTTTAGTAATTGGAATAAGGATCATACTTTCGTTGAGGTTGACTAAGAAAGCCCCATATTGCGTTAGCTTCTTAAAGAGAGTCTTGTTGCAATATAGGGCACATATTTGTAGGATGTCCAAAGAATGAGCATATTCTGCACACTCTTGTTGATTATAATTTACCAACAGTCATTTGACAAACTAAAAAAGTTAAATCATAATTTTATCCTCAAGGTGCATGTTACTTACCTCATTCACACGCTTAATAGCTCCATTCATGCTTATCCTAAACTGTTGAGAACTTTCAGCCATAATTGATATCAACTATTTGGCTGCCTCATGTGTTTTACTTACCAGAGCTCCTCCACTAACTGTATCAACCATACTTCGAGCCAATGGCAATAGCTTTCATAAAAGTACTGAATCATAAGTTGATCAGGAATTCCATGATATGGACAACTGACACATAACTCCTTAAACCTTTCCCAATATTCATATAATGTTTCTCCTGTAAATTGTCTTATCCTATATATCTCCTTTCTGATAGTCACTGCTCTTGATGCAGGAAAGAACTTATCTAGAAATATTATTTCCATCTCATTCTATGTTACTACTGAGCTAGGTGGAAGATAATATAACCAATCCTTGTCCTTGCCATTCAAAAACAATGGAAAGACCCTGAGATTAATTTGTTCTTCTGTCACTACATGTGGCTTCATTCCAATGCAAACAACATGAAATTCTTTCAAGTGTTTGTGTAGATCTTCTCCTACAAGACCACGAAAAGTAGGTAGTAAGTGAATCAAACCAAATTTCAATTTGAAATCTACCTTAACATCTGGAAATTGAATGCATACAAGTTGTTGATTCAAATTTGGTGCCACTAACTCCCTCAACGTTCTGGGGTTGAGATTTGCCATCTTTTCGTCCTCTTCTTGAAAATTATAGTCTTCAACAATTGTTAGATCTACTTCAACTTTCACGTCTGTAGGTGAACGACTATTTCCTTACTTAGTCTCTTTTTTCAAATGACACACTGTCTTCTCAATTTTTGGATTGTATTAAAATTTGCCTGTCTGAGAATCATGATTCGTATAAGACAAGAGGTCAGCACAAACTGTAAAAATAAAAACGTAAAGAAACTAAGAAATTTGAAATAGTTCCTCGACAGCGGTGCCAAATTTTGGTCGAGTTGTCGAAGCCCCCAAAATAATACCAATTCTCCAAACTATTGTAATAGCCATGGAACCAGGTCAAATCCCTAAAGAACTAAATACTAGCTTCTTAATGTCAAGTAATAAAAGTAAAATGGGAGGGAGGGTTGATTAAATAACTAATTAACTAAAATTAATAAGAAAACAAATTAAATCAAGTGAATTTAAATATGAGAAAGTTAAGATTACCAATTTTTGATTCAAGGGAAAGATCTCATCTAATTGTAAAATTGATCGTTGGTTTAAAAAAAATATTTTCACGATTTAAGTAGTTAGTTTGAAACATATTAGGATAGCCGTAATAAGTTTCAAATTTTCCTAAATTAATTGGATCAAACCCAGCATCCAAACTAAAACTTATCATCTATTGAATGGGTGTGATAAAATTACATATCAAATAAATGATAGTGATAAGCTCCGTGAAAAAGAATAAACCCTAAATTAAATAATCAAGATGGCTCCAACTATTCAATTTAGATTTCATGTTTATCATAAGTTAAATATGAAAATTCATAAATAAACTATTTACTATTTGTACTATTCCTTCACAACAATTACTGATCAATGAATTCCTGGATAGCAACATAATAATCAATATTAAATTAAATTTTCAAATTAATCGAATATCAATCATTCATGAAATATGAGAACTCAAAATAAGAAATACTTGAATTAAAAGGTGAATAAAAGTTTGAAACACAAATCCTCATAAAGTTACAACTAGAATATCAAATCCCCTTGAATCAGAACGATTAAGTTTAGCCATACATGGCTTTCGCTCTAATAACACAAATAGAAGAAAGATAAAGAATTGCAAAAAATGTAAGAAGAGAGAAACTTTTTCTATTGTGAGAAACATTCCTTTTACAAGGTATTTTAATCTAATCCTAATCTAACTGTAACTTGTAAAGATGTCTATCTAAAACGAATTCAAAATCAAACTCTTACATGATAGGGACAAGAGGAAGTTTCCCAGTTAAACTCAAACTCTTCAATTGAGCAGCCTTATCCACTACAACAATTTCTTCACTTTATCCAAAATTTGTCATTATCATCATTAGAGTCCTAATTTGATGCAATTTCTACTTTTTATCTCCTAAAATAAAACAAACATTAATTTTAACAATTAACCACAAAAATAAATTCAAAAGAAAGGAGATAATATTAAATAAATAGTCAAAATGAGATCTGATCACTTGTAGAAAAAACATAATATATGGACAAGTGTTAAATAATTTAAGCATCCAATCAAACTTCTATGGAGAATTGGATTGGCAGCATCTTCACTATCTTGAAATTGCAATCTTTTATTCACATTCATCAATGTATTAGTTGCTTTGCAATTGTTCATTATAAATTTGAATAGAAGATTTCTAGCATACTTCTTTTTCCAAAGGAAAATATCATCTTCTACTAGTTTCACTTTTAGTCCAAGAAAATATCTTTAACATATTTAAAATTTTCATTTCAAACACTATCATCATGTATAATTTGAGTTCATTAACCAAAATTTCAAAGGATTCAATATAAATTATGTCATCAACATCAATCCAAAAATCCTCATCAAGTTTCTTTACATATAGTGTGGGCTCATTTTCACTCCTTTCAAACTTATTATTTAAAAAAATGAATGAATTCTTTTATACCATGTTTGGGCACTTATTTTAAGATGTAGAAAGTTTTCTTAAACGTATAGACATTGTTCATATTGTTGCTAACAACAAATTGTTCTGGTTAACAAACATAGACTTCCTTTTCTAACTCCCCATTTAAAAATGTACACTTCATATCAAATTGACAAACTGACAAATTTAATTTGGCAACAAGAGACAAAAGAGTTCTCATTTTTCTTTAAATGAGAAATCAATGAAAATGTTTCATTAAATTTAATGTTATGCATAACCTTTTTCGAAAAGTATTGTTTTGTATTTCTGTATACTATCGTCGACATAGTATTTAAGCTTATACACCCACTTGAGACTAATAGGTTTCTTGTCATTTGGTAGATATACTAATTGTCATTTCTGATTGTGCTTGATTGCTCTCATTCTTCAATCATTGCATTAAGTCATTCTTCTACTTTAACTGCTTCTTCAATACATGTGGGTTTTGTCACATACAAAGAAAATTAATCCTACAGTGATCTAACTTTTTTTAATTATTTCTCACTGGAGGAGCTTGATGATGTTGAACTCAATGGGGTTGTACTGGAAAAGAGGTTGTTGAAGGAGAGGAGTTTGTTGGAGGAGAAGAGCTTACATGTGATGAATTGATTGAGTTCAATTGTATGGAATCTGTTGCTGCAAATTCATCATAATGTGACAACTGAATTTTATGACCAACCTTCTTAGAGGTGAAATCCCAACTTACATCTTCATTAAACATGACATTCCATCTAAACAAAACTTCGTCACTTATAGGACTATACAGCTTATAAGTTTTGGATTGAGTACTATAACTGAGAAAAATACAATTTTTAAATTTGTCATCAATCTCACATCATGATTGTTAATTTAACAAAGCATAAGTTATACATCCAAAATTTTCGTAAATGGCTTACCCTGTACTTTTAACCTTTCCAAGCTTCATATGGAATCTGATTGTATACCGCCTTTGTGAGTGAAATATTTAAGAAATAGATTGTTGCAGCTATTGCTCTGCCTAAATTTGTTTTGAAACACCACTTGCAATGATTATGCTTTTGCCCATTTCAACAATAGAGCAATTCTTTCATTCTACTGTACCATTTTGTTCTAGTGTATGCAATGCTGTAAGCTCTCTATGAATGCCATTCCTGTTATAAAAGTTGTTGAAATCTTCTAACATAAACTCTCCACCTCTATATGTTCAAAGAGTCTTAATATGATATCCACTTTGGTTTTTCAAAAAGGACATAAGTTTAAAAAAAAATCAAATGCTTCTAATTTAGATTTTAAAAAATACACCCAATTCATGTGACTATAATCATCAATGAATAACAAAAAATATTGACTGCCTCTTAAGGATTTAATTCAAAGGACTACATGATTCAACATGTACTAACTCAAGAAAAGTAGAGGCCCTCCATCATTGCTTATAGGAAATGATGGTCTAGTTTGTTTTCCATGCATATATCATTCGTAAAAGTCGAGGGTATCAATTTTAGGTAAACCAATAACCATATTTTTATTACCTAATAAGTGTAACCATTTAATAGTCAAATGAACATCTCACAAATGCCACATATTAGCTTCTATACTTCCTTTAGCTACCAATGCACTGCTTTCACCACTAACACATCAAGTGGAAACATTCTATTTGGATTCATTTAAACATCAACACTTTGACTTGATTTTTAATCAAGGATGCTACATGAATCATCTTAAAAAACAACTGAATATACACCACTCGTCAACTTTCCAACACTCAACAAGTTATGGCTAGATAAGGAATATAGTGCACATCATAGAAGAGTTTTATATTACCATGTGAAGTTTTGACACAAATTATATCTCTAACTTTAGCTTTAATTGACTTGCCTTTACCTTTTGTTACTCATCAAGCTCTTTAAACAATGATCTTGTACTTAACATATGATTAGAACAACCACTATCTATAAGCCACACATCATTTAATTTACCATCTGCATTAGAGTGAGCCCTGAACAAATTATTGTCCTCTAGCAACTTCACAGTCAAGTTGGCATTCTTTTGTTCATCCTTTTGTTTAGTCCAACAATCAACTTCTTTGTGCCCATATTTTTTTGCAATAGTGACACTAGATAGTACTTTTGAACTATTTTTACTCACCGGCAAATTGACCCCGTCCTTTATTGTGATCACTACCTCGACCATAATAGCCATCTGTATCTTGTCCTCGACCTATTGATTTTTTTGGCTTCCTATTACAGAAAGACTCTTCCTTCTCCTGAAATGCCTTCTCCTAAACTTTTTCGTAGGGCCTACTAAACCTTACTTCATAAGCTAGTAAAGAACTTATCAACTCATCAAAAGTAAAATTAGATAAGTCCTTAGACCCTTTATTCGAAACAACTATATGATTAAACTTTTTGGTTAAAACAATTTCATTGCTAACATCTTTACCTTATTATTTCATATGATAAACAACCCTAGGCCTCTAGATAAAAATTCTTATATAGATTCTTTTTCTTGAATTGCCAATGCTTCAAAATCATGACGAATAGTTTATAGTTTCATAACAATTACCTTCATATTAACCATAACTCTTGCTGTATAGTTTTCCATGCTTGAGTTGAAGTTGTAGTTGTCGCAATTTTGGAGAAAATCTGATCATCAACTACCTATTGGGTGAGAGATAGAGCTTTTGTGTCCTTTTGATTCTCCTGCACACGTGGATTGGTTCTTTAAATTCGTTCTCCACCAAGTCTCTTATAACTCTTAAGACTTAAACATGGTCTTCATGTTAAGACTCCAAAAATGGTAATTTTTCCTTTCAAACATTAGAATTATAAGCTATAAAGAGGAGATAATGCTAATATTTTTTATAGTTATGAGTTCTCTTTGATATTTGCCTCACTATGTTTCACTCAGGTGGTCTCTTATTTTACCTTTTACGATAATAACTAATCCTAGATGGAAAAAAAATACTTATTCACTCTTTCAAGCTCTAATACCAAAAATTTGTTGAGGAGAGCACAAAAAATGAAACGAAAAAAGGATAACTATAAGAAGAGTAATAAAGAAGCTGTAATAAAAGAAAAAGATAACCTTTTCATGTCGACTTTTTCATTGCATTGATCAAAGAAGTGACAAAGTTATATATAGGCATATATTTAACAAAATAAAAACCAAAATAATGCCACTAAATGAAAAGGTGAGAAAATAGAGAAGTGGAGATGTGTTATTGATAAGAAAAAGTTTAGGAGAAAATCAAGTACTCAGATTTATTAGCTCTTCAGCCAATATGTACACATATATAAGTTAGCTTACAAAGGAAGCTAAGCTTAGCTAGGAAACTTTATTCCTAGAAGTTAGGCTTACATCCTGTGATATAAACAATTATCTTAATTGATGGGTAGGAGACCGAATTAGCAAGGAAAGAAATCACAATAATATCACAACTATATATACGTCAAGATATTAACCTTTAACACTCCCCTTTAAGTTGGAGAGCCTTCGTGAGCACATCAGCTAGTTATCCCTTGCCAATGAGATATTCAACAATGATGTCACCCGTTTGTAACTTCTCATGAACGAAATGGTAGTCAATTTCATTATGTTTTGTTCGTTTGTAGAATACATGATTATTTGCAATATAAACAGTGGCGAAGTTGTCACAGAAGAGTTGCCTTGACTGTTGCTGAAGAACTATAAGATCACTTAGTAGTGATTTAAACTATACTAATTCAGAAGTAGTTGCCGCCATGGATTTGTATCCAACCTCCACTGATGAGGAGGAAACAGTTACCTATTTCTTAGATTTCTAAGAACTTGTTGCATTTTCCAATTTTATAATAAATCCAATAGTTGATCTATTCGTTTTTGGGTAGCTTGCCCAATCTGCATCGTAGTAACCTCTCAGAAAAAGATCGTTATATGTGGGGAAGAACAAGCCTTGTCTGGGAGAATTCTTAAGATATCGGAGAACTCTCATGGCTACCACCATGTGTAACTTTGTTGCCTTCTCCATAAATTGGTTGAGCGAGCTGAAAATAAAGACGCTATCAGGCTAAGTAATAGTTAAATAAATCAACTTACCAATCAAAAGTCGATATTGTCTAGGATCACTAAGTAACTACCCCTCAACTCTAGCAAGTCGATGGTTTTCCTAAAGTGGAAACATTGTAGGCTTGCTAACAAGCATTCTAGCCTCTTTTAAAATGTCCATTGTACACTTTTTTTTGGGAAAGAAAGATTCCTGTAGGCGATTGAGCTGCTTCAAGGCCAAGAAAGTACTTGAGCTTTCCTAAATCTTTGATGTGAAGTTGTTTATGACGGTAGTCCTTCATTTGCTTTATCTGATTACTATTGTTTCTTACAATAATAATGTCATCAACGTAGACTAGCAAGGCAACAAAGCCATTGTAAAATCTTATAGTGAACAACGAATAATCACATTTCGACTATTGGACCCATAGCGTAAGAGAGTTTGATAAAATTTTTCAAACCATTGGCAAGGTGCCTGTTTGAGCTAGTAAAGCGATTTTCAAAGTTTGCAGACTCGAAAATTTCCTAGTTTCCTCACACTTAGAGGCTTGTACCATGTAAATTACCTCACGAAGATCTCCTTGCATAAAGGTATTATTGACATCCAGTTCATTGAGTTCCTAATTTTTTGTTGCAGCTACAGATAAAGACATCAAACAGTAGTCAGTTTCACTACTGGTGCAAAATTTTATTTATAATCGATACCCTCTATTTGACTAAACCTTTAGCAACCAAATGAGCCTTGTAGTGCTCAATGCTATCTTCTACCTTGCATTTAATCTTAAAAACCCATTTTACTCTGGTAGGTTTCTTCCCCATAGGAATTTTTTCAAGGGTCCAAGCTTAAGGATTTAATCTCTTATTTCATGGAATTTTGCCAATTAGGATCTTGATTTGCCTATTCAAAGTTTTGAGGCTCGGTTTGCTCTACTAAAGCTAGAAGATAGCTTTTGTGGGCCAAACTAAATTTTGACTAATCAAGATTTTGTGCCAAAGGATATGGCTTACCTAGAGTGACTTGATTGACCAATTTTAAGGACCATTTTACCTCAGTCATATTTGTCACATAGTCTTGAAGATCTGGTGGTGGATGTCTCTCTCGTTATAGTCTTCCTTCTTGATTTACCAGATGTTGTACTAGATCATTTGGCCAAGCTGGCTATGAAACCACTGAAGTTGGGGATGCCTCATCATTTTCGATTTCCTAAGAGATAACTTGCTCATCCATTGAGACATAATTTTCTTGCAACTCAAGGTTCGATATTGAAATGCTACCAGAATCTGGAATCAATGGATGAATGAAGTTTGTGTCATTATTTTCAGTCCTGTAAAGAAATTCATTTTCAAGAAACACAACATCTTTAGAAACAAAAATTTTGTTAGTTTTGGATCAAAAACCTTGTAACCTTTTTACTCCATTGGATATCCAACAAAGATGCAAGGTTTAGAGCGAGTTTCAAATTTGTCTTTAATTTTTGGTTTATAGTGCACATAACAAATGCATCCAAACACTCAAAAATGTTTAATTGAAGGTAATTTCCCAAATAGAATTTCAAAAGGGCTTTTACCATTCAATTTATTGGATGGCATGAGATTCACTAGGTATGCCACTGTTAAATTGCATTCACCCTAAAATTTTAATGGAAGATTTCCTTGAAAATGAGGAGCTTAAGCCATCTTAAGTAAAATTCGATGCTTCCTTTCCATAATGTTATTTTGTTGTGTTGTATAAGTACAGGAAGTTTGTACAAGGATTCTGTTTTGTTGAAAAAATTCCAACATTGATCCCACAACAAGTTCTGGTGCATTATTAGGTAATACCTGCAAAATATTTTTCTGAAATTGATTTTTGATCATTGCATGAAATACAACAAATTGTGAGATAACATCAGATTTAGATGATAGCAAATAGACCCAGGTGCTCCTGTTGTGATCATCAACTATCGTCAGGAAGTAATGACATCCAAAATTAGATGCAGTCTTATATGGTCCCCAAATATCGAAGTGAACAAGATCAAATGGATTACTTGAAATATTAGAAATCACAGGAAAAGTTTTTCTTACTTACGTAACTTTAAAGCAAGACTCACAATGTTTATTTATTCTATCAATATGCATATCAGAAGGCTGCAAAATAGAAGACAATTTTCCAAAAGAAACATGTCTAAGACATCTATACCAAATAATACTAGAACAATCTAATCTCA
The DNA here is from genome assembly GCA_027563595.1 of Erythroxylum suave. Taxonomy (NCBI): domain Eukaryota; kingdom Viridiplantae; phylum Streptophyta; class Magnoliopsida; order Malpighiales; family Erythroxylaceae; genus Erythroxylum; species Erythroxylum suave. Next base: position 2,310,002 of record JAOSBN010000004.1, read on the forward strand.
AACTAGCAGCAACATGTTCGCTAGTATTCTAAAAATAATAAAATCCATCTTGGCATTCACCCTTGCCAATCTTCATCCTCGACTCGAGGTCCTAAGGGATATACTAATTAGGAAAAAATGTTAGTGAACTTCTTAAATCACGGGTTAATTTATTCACAGATAAAAGGTTGCAATTAAATGATGGAACACATAAAACACCCTTCAGTTTTATGTTTGAAGATAAAGCAAGTTCTCCTTAAGAGTCAATCTCCAGATGACTTCCATTTGGGAGTCACACAGGTGAAACATCTCTTATAACCTCAGTGTTTGAGAGACAAGTTTGACTAAAAATCATATGCTCTGACATTCCACTGTCAATAATCCAATTTAAAGAATCAATAGTTGCTTTACCAGTGAAATTTGTTGTACTTCATATTTCTCAAGCAGAGTCATCGAGTAGTCATATAGCTCCTTACTCATGTACAGACCATTGTCTTGGTCTCCTTCATTGCTTGTTAATGCTTGATTGACCGAATGGGCTTGATTTGGTGTTGCCTTTTTATTTTCAGCCCTCATTTGGTTCCCTTTCCAATTCAAGATAACCTTTACACTTTAAGCAATCATTATAGGGATATCAGATTTTGCCACAGTATGCACAAAGCATGTTGGCTCGATTAGGGTACTTGACTTGTTGTCCTACATAAGTAAATTTTGTTGCAAAAGTCGCCGCCTCAAGTACCCTAGCAATAGTAACTTTCAATTCCTTTTCTTCTTTACTAACCAACACGTAGGCTTTTTTGATGCTTGGTAAGGGTTCCGTGTTCAATATTTGTGACCTAACGACACTAAAGTGATCAATTAATCCCATAAGAAAATTATGAAGTTTCTCACGTTCACATTCTGCCAACAGTTCCTTAGCTGCATCACCCGTACACTATAGGATACTCGAATAGTTAGCAAGTTCATCCCATAAAACTTTCAACTTAGTGTAATAGGTAACTATAAAAAGAACTCGTTGTTGCATCAAGGCCAATTCACGCCTTAACTCATGAATCCGAGGAGCTTTACTAATTGCAAATCTCTCCTGGAGATCGTCCCAAATCTCCTTGGCAGAATCTGCGTATGCAACGCTCGAGAGGATATCAACAACAAGTGAATTAAAATTCCAGGATATCGCTATGGAGTTGCACTTGTCCCAAGCTTGTAGAAGAGTTGGATCATTAATCGGTTTAATAATGGTTCCATCTATGAATCCAAGCTTGCTTTTGGCTCGAAGCGCCACCTTCATAGCCTGTCTCTAAGTTCCATAGTTTTCTCCATTAAGGAGACAATTGACTAAGGTAGCACCTGGACGATTAGATGAATTGATATAGTATAGGGAAGAGGAATCAGTCCCTGGCGGATTGGAAAGACTATTGTATTGGCGGTATTTTTCCCGTCTATCATAAGTAGCTTTATCATCGTTCGGTTGCTCTAGGATTGAGGTCAAAGGTATCAAGACTTGCCCTGATACTATAATAAGAAAGAGTTTTCGAGAAAATCAAGTATTGTATCAAGACTTGCTCTGATACCATAATGAGAAAGAGTTTTGAAGAAAATCAAGTACTTAGATTTATTAGCTCATTAGCCAATATTTACACGTACATAGGTTAGCTTATAAAGAAAGTTAAGCTTAGCTAGGAAACTCTATTCCTAAAAGTTAGGCTTACATCCCATCATATAAACAATTAGCCTAATTGATGGGTAGGAGACCGAATTAGCAAGGGAAGCAATCACAACAATATCGCAACCACATATACATCAAAATGTTAGTTTCCAACAGTTATAACTTCCATTAATTTTGAAGCACTATTAAACAAACATGAACAAAAAACAAACTCAGTTCTATCAGAATTCTTAAAATCATCAAATCTTTTATCACGATTATAGATTTCATGGCTACCAACACGAACAAATCGAACTAACACATTAGCAACACCTTAACAGGAGAATCCAAGACAGATACTGTTACATAAACAATTCATGAATTCTAAGATTATAATAGGTAAAAGGACAATCGTAAGTTTCAGACAGATACTGTAATGCAATAGTACACAGAACAGACATTGTTCAACATCAAACAGAAGAGGACTTGATCAGAAGGAAGATTTCTCCTTCTGAAAGAAGAAGCAACCAGAAGGACCACCATCAGGAAGCAGTGCTAGCCTCACAGGACCCTCAGCACCAACCTCGACAGGTAAATATCCAGTGTTAAAGTTTATTTGTGTCTTGACATAACCAGGGCAGACACAATTGATATAGAAACTCGAGTGCTTTTTGGCCAACATCCGTGTGTAGGCATTCATAGCTGCTTTCGACATTCTATATGCAGATGGGAGAGCAGGCCACCGTTTAATTTCCAGTGAACCCTCCTTAAAATCCTTCAGGAATTGGTCCAACACCTCGTCCACTTTCTCTTCTGTAACTTCCTCTGCATTGCTTAACACCCCTTTAGCCCATTCATTTGGTACATTCTGCAACAAGGCACAAAGGATGCATTTTAGTAGCTACCATCTTGTGGAAGTTGGCATATCAATTCATAATCTCCGTAAATCTCATATCGAAGGTGGGTATCACAATCTCTTATCGAAAGAGAAAAAAAGAGAAAAATCTTTACAAATTTAAAGATATGGTTGCTAAATTTATTGTACTTTTTTAAGTCCGAGTTAAATTTTAGCGCTGCAAAAACTTATAAATTTATAATCAATACTAATGCTTGTGATTTGTACCTCAAGTTTTCCTGCAGAGGAGGTAACATTGACAATCCTAGGAGAATCAGACAATTGGAGTAATGGTAATAGCGCTTCAACCATTTTTTTGGCACCGTAATAGTTTATTTTGAGGCATTCTTCAGCTAATTCATAGGGTTGAGTCGATATTTCACTCCAATTGATCTCCGAAGCTTCCTGCATCGACGAAAAGCACGAACAAATTCATGTCTCTTTGAGGTCAAAACAGTACTTCAAGTTCCAATTAAACTTACTTTATCAACAGAAGCTCTGAGACCATCGTCATCTATTTGAGTTCCAAGAACAGCAGCATTGTTCACCTGTAGCAGATCTTCATGAGTGTAGAAATGAAAACATTTTGTAGAACAGGAGGCGAACAGAGACAAAGGTTTTAAACTTTACCAGTATATCAAGCTTTCCAAATCGGTTCCTGATGAAATCAACAAATGAAGAAATGCTATCATCGTCAACGACGTTAAGTTGATGAAAGATCACGTGATCTGAGACATCACCAAAGTCTTTGAGCTTCTCAACAGCTTCAACCCCTCTCTTCGTATCTCTTGCCGTTAAGACCACAACAATCCCATTTGAAGCTAACTGCCTACAGATTTCAAACCCAATCCCCTTATTTGCTCCTGTAACAACTGCATACCTGCAATGAAGAGATTGTTGTTAGTAAGCTTAATAAGGAAAAAAGAAGCTTACTATAGCAATACCCCTTCTCTACATAGAATGAAAAAGAAGAAAACAATTCAGCAGGTAAGCAAAGGAGCCAACTTTTTGGTTGCTTCCGCCATTAATTTGGAACTCTGTAACTCAGAAGAAACGCTGACTTCACTTTTTTAATTTTATCCGCAATACTAAAGGTTTTTTAAGAACTGCTTGATGTCACGTTCTAAATGTTTCAGTGGTTACAAGGTGAGGGTTCAAAAAAATCTTCTAGAGTTTGGTACAATTTTATCGACATTGTGGAACACTCTGTGTTGACAAATGCATGTCTTGCCCCTCACAATTCAAAAATTTAGGCCAAGGCAGACTTTTCAATTTTTGGCTATATTAGGCCAAAATCTTCAACCTTGCTTTTGTGAGATTTTCAAGTGCAAAGATTGTGGAGAGATTAAATGAATTTGACAAAATCCAAGTTCTGCACTATAAATAAAGGCTTACACTGTTAAATCTCTTGCACCAAAACACAATTGTCTTCCTTCGATCTTCTTTCAATTTTCTCTTGTTGAGAAATTTTGTAAAAGTCTTCTATTTTACGTTCTCCACATATTAGTAAATTTATTTTCATTACTATTTTTTAGGCTATTAAATTTAATCGGTATCCGATCTACAGGCGTTTTCTTTAACAAATTGGTATCAAAGCTTTTCTTGTTGGTCTAATTTACCGTATGCTCTATGGTTGCCACTAAGTAGATCCTCCACATCAAAAAGTAACTTAGATTTTATTGTGAGTCCAAGCAAGGCCCACTATCTCAGTTTTATCCTACAGGGTCCACTGTCTCGGTTTTATCTTGTGGAGCCCACTGCCTCGGTTTTGTAAACAGAATTCAGTTTTGCTTGTGGGGCCCATATCCCGACTTTGTCTATAGGGCTTGCGTCAGCATTTTGTGGGGCCCGTTGTCCGGTTTCACATGTGGGACCCACGTCCCACCTTTGCCTGTGGGGCTCACATTCAGTGCTTTTGTGGGGCTCGCTATCCTGGTTTCACTTGTGGGGCCTAATTGTCGAAAAATAGTCAGAATATCAATTTTTAGACATGATGATGATAACGAAGACTTCTATTGAAAAGTTTGACCAAAGTATTAAGTTCGATATGTGGCAGCTTAAGATATAGGCCATTTTAATACAAGATGGGTGTGAGATTGCACTTGATGAAGTGGAGAAAAAGCCAACAGATGTAACGTTAGATAAATTCACAGATCTAGATAAAAAGGTTAGATCAGCCATCATATTAAATCTCTCTAATGAGGTTTTGTAGGAGGTTTTTGGTGAAAGCACAGCTAAAAGTATGTGGGACAAGTTGAAGGCCATGTACACAAAGAAGATGGTGAAAAATCGGCTTTATTTGAAACAGAAGTTGTACATATTGAGAATGACAAAAGGTACATCTATTTTTTCACATCTAGATAAGTTTGATTCTTTTATTTTGGCTTTGAAAAATGTAGATGTAAAAATTGAGGATGAAGATCAAGCTATATTGTTGTTATGTTCCACTGCCCAGTCTTTTAAATATTTTCGTGATACTATGATTTATGGGAAAGAGTTAGTCTCATATAATAGTATTAAATATGCATTAAAGTCAAAAAACCAGATTAATAGGGACATCACTGGGGAGAGTGGTGGAAGTCAAGCAGAGGGACTATTTATACGGGGTAGATCTAAAAATAGAGATTTTGAAAGAAGTAAATCCAAAGGCAGGTCAAAATCCAGACATAAAAATAAAATTTGTAATTATTGCAAGAAAAGGGGGCATATAAAGGTTGACTACTATAAATTGAAATATAAGGAGAAAAATAAAATTGAGCAGAATAACAGCAACACCGCCAAAGCTAGTGTAGTGGTAGATAAAAATGAGGGAATTATCTTTGTAGTCATAGAAGATAAAATCAGGTCTAATAAGGAGTAGATTTTAGATTTAGGTTGTTCTTACCACATGAGTCCCGACAGGGAGTATTTTTTCACTTATGAGTCATTGGATGGTGGAATTGATTTGATAGGTAATAATGCTGCCTGTAAAGTTGTTAGTAAATGTACAGTCCAGATCAAGATGTATGATGGTATCATTAGAATACTCACTGATGTTAGACACATTCCTGATTTGAAGAAAAATCTTATCTCTTTGGGCACTCTCGATTCTCAAGGGAGCAAGTTCTCAGCTGAAGGTAGAGTTTTGAAATTTTCTAAAGGTGCTCTTGTATTGATGAAAGCTTGCAAGTCTGGTAGTTTGTATGTTTTGCAGGGATCTACAGTAACATGTGCTACGGCAGTCTCTACTGATGGTGACATTACCAAATTGTGGCAAATGCGTTTGGGACATATGAGTGAGAAAGGTTTAATATTGTTAAGTAAGAGAGGCTTACTTTGTGGTTAAAGTACTGGTAAGATGGACTTTTGTGAGCATTGTATCTTTGGGAAGCAGAAACGAGTCAGTTTCAGTTCTCCAGCT
>JAOSBN010000004.1:2319071-2339655 GCA_027563595.1 Erythroxylum suave
TAAATAAAATTTAAATTTTAAAAATTGATTAATTTATTAAAATTGTTTAATGAATTTATAAACTTCATAAAAAATTTAATTTAATTTAAAATTATGATTAAATTTATTATTATTATTATATTAGCCGCACGCATATTAATGCATTGTTAAACATCTCGGAAGATAAAGTTTATCATACAGAGAATGCTTGTAAAATTCAAATAAATTATACAATATATTTAGAATAATTTATTTTGATTTTAACAATTTATTTTAATTGACTAATTTACTAAAATTGTTTAATTAATTTATAAATTGCCAAATTCAAATAAATTATACAATATATTTAGAATAATTTATTTTGATTTTAACAATTTATTTTAATTGACTAAGTTACTAAAATTGTTTAATTAATTTACAAATTATAGAATTTTATACATAAACAGTAAATAGCTAATTCTACTAAACATATTTAATAAACAACTGATTTACCAGACATCTTTAATAAACAATTGATCTTATCTGCTGGTCAAATAAGCTGATATAACTAACTATCAGCTATTGTTCAGGTTTTTATAGTCAATCCACAAGCTACAACTTCTGTAGTGCTTTGGAACCGATGCCCTAATGCTTTGATGGCCTGATGTAGCCTGCGTCAATAAGATTCTTAAGCTGGCTTCTTAGTTCTAATAGTTAGGAATCATTCTATATGGCAAAAATGTTGGCAGGCTACCAACTCTAGCTCGATCCACTGATCTACCGTGCGTCTAGTTGGAAGTGTCTTTGACAACTACTTCGGTATGATGTTTGCAAACTCGTTGAACAGTTGCTCAACCGATCGATTGGACAGTGGATTGCTTGCTTCTCGAGTGAGACTAGAAATTACTTTCGACCTAGAACCTTACCTGTCCGCCGTCATTTAACAACTTATCCCCAACTCTTGCGCTAGCTCCATTACCCACTTTACCCCTAGATGTGCAGTATCTATATAAGATGTTTAATATTGTATTAATATGCATACATGCTAATATGATAATAATAATAACATTAATCAATTTTTAATTTAATTTAATATTTTTCCATAATTTCTAAATTAATTAAAAATTTTAATAAATTAATCAAATTTTAGAATTTTAATTTTTATCTTAAAAATTTTATTTAAAAATTAAAATTAAAATAATGAAAAAACAAAAATTGAAAATTTTGTCACAAACACAAATTTTGTTTTTTATCATTTTAATCTTAATTTTATTTTAAAATTTTAAAATAAAAAACAAGAACACAAAATTTGTTATTAACATAATTATAATTTAATTCAATTTTTATTAAACTAATAATAGTATAATTAAAATTAAAATGATTAAAAAGTAAAAATAAAAAGTCATGGGTGTGATTTAAGTGTCATGCCCGTGACATAAAATTTGTTTTTTTATCATTTTAATTTTTTATAAAATTAATAGTGACATATTTATAATTATAATTATAATTATATTAAATTTTTTATTAAAATAATAGTAATATAATTAAAATTAAAATAAGAAAAAGAAAAAAAAAAGTAACAGACTTAAGTATCACGCTCGCGGTGAATTATTCGCTTAAAATTTATCCAAACACGATAACATATTTTAATTAGAGAGAATAATACAAAGTAATATTAGACAGGATGCCTGAACTTTAAAAAAGGAGGTCGGATAAATAGAAATTCCCAGTAGTATAACATTAAACTACATAACAGTGAATTGAAGATTGTACAACAAACAAACATAAAGAAGACTCGTAGATACTACTAATCATTACCCATTAGAAGAACCCAAGACATAATGATATGATATTAAGCATCAGTCCAGAAAATCTCCATTCCACCTCGCTTATCTGAAGGAACCCCAAGTGCCTCCCAAACTGCTTTAGACGCATCGACGATGTTGTTGTTGCATGGAGGCTGATAGTCATGATCAGAGTCACAACCCATTGTAGAGTCACACTCATCCACCACCTTAGCCTTCACACTCTTCCCATTTCCATGGATTTTAATATACTTCAAGCACCTACTCCTGTTATCGAACCACCCTGTTGAAAGTGCCACCACCGGTTCATGGTCTGGATGGTATTGGTTATCGCATTCCGACGGACCACCGCCGTCTCCTCCCTTCTGAAAGCTGTTGAGTGTCAGAGTCGCCTTGGTGTGTCCGGAGACTGGAGGTGAACATTTGTAAATGGGGTAGAGCTTGTTTTGAACACAGCAATCGGAGTCATTCTCTCGGTTACACTGTCCTGGAGGTGGTTTTTTGCCCCTTATCTTACCACTAGGGTTGCAAGTTGCAGACTCAACAAATGAAAAACTTTGAACAACGAAGAAGATGAGGAAGAAGAGAGCAAGAGAGAGATTCTTCATCTTCCCCTTTTTCTTGTATTGTTGTTTAATATTCAAGAAACGTTTGGTTCGTGAAGAAACCTGAAATGGTGCAATCCCTTTTATAGAGACCATTTGAGCTACTCATATCACACAGTTGCAGAAGAAGCAAGCAAGTAGAGAATGATGTTAGGACAGTTTTATGGTCTTGTGTTCTTCCTCAAAACAATCAAATTGTCCATATATTAAGGTGGTAAGTGTGGACAAAAATGGAGTCTTGTGTACCTGAATGTGTATATCTATTGATAAATTGTTCATCATCTTTGAGCCATAGTTTTGTCCTTATAATGAGTTTGTTTAATCGGTTAATTGAAATAATATACGTACGTTGTGTGGGCGTATCCTTAGGTATGATGTAACGGAGGACCATTTTTAATGTTTAAAATGATCAACTAATATTACACCTTAAAGAAAGAATAAAATTAAATAATTTGAAAATGATTGAATTAGATTATCCTTATAAAAAATTAATGTTTAATTAAAAAAAGACAGTGTTAAATAATAATTAATTGTTTATTTTTGTTCATAAAAAATGATTAGTTTACGAAAACTACCAATTAGTTTACGAAAACTACCAATTAATTGTTAAATTGGTTTATTTTTAACAACAAAAGTTATTAAATTAAATCAAACCAAAAAATTAGTCGATTCAAGATTTTTTCTGTTAAACCGGTAGAATCGGTTCAGTTTTTAAAATATTGATTTTACCTTCAACAAATTATAAAAATAATTTTCTTAATAAATTATTTTTAAATTTTTTACGGATAGTGAGATTATTGTTAACATTTGTACAAATTTTCAAATATTGAATTTTTTTTAAGAATAACAATTTAATGTAGTCATGTTTTAACACTAATTCGGATATATAAACACACATTTTAATAAGTTGTGATATTTAGCATTATAAAATGAAAGTTATATTATATTTAATTTTTTCATAAATCAAGATTTTCTGTATATTTTCAAGTATGTGTTAATAGAAGGAAAGAAAATGGTATATCATAAGATTTTGAGCTTGTAATGTTTATGATTTGAGAACTTAACTAAGCATGTCAATTTTGGCCCAGTTCGACTTTGGCCCGATGTGAAAAATGACGTTGTTTTTCAATTTTAAAAAAAAAATTATAACCGGATGGGTCGGGCATCAGGTTCACAAGCCGGGTATTGGTCGCTTTTGGCCCGACCCATTGACATACATAAATTTAACACTTCAATTCTTTGGAGATTGATATTGAATGCTTAAAAGATATGTGATTAATTAATTGTGACACACCATTTAAAAAAGAGTAAACTAGACTGTTGTTACTAAGTTAATTATGTAATTTTGAGCATAATTTTTTATAGAAATATCAAATTGAGGTGATTAAAGAGCTTATAAAATAGATATTTACACGACAAGTAGAAGTGACTTAATTGGTTTCAACTCCTCACTTAAGGCTCTCCTTTGTAGGAGTTCTTGAGTTCGAGTTACTAAAAAGGGGGAGAGAGGGGGAATTTCCCTGTTAATGATCCTCTACCCCTGCTCCTTGGTCTGATCAACTGCGTACGTCTCGCTTCCAATGATAATGTGGGAGTTGGAACTACTAGGGAACCTGGAGTTGATGGGAACCTGATGCTGAACAGGGCCAGTGATCAATCATCAACTAACCAATTAGTATATGATGACTCCTTGTACACAGAAGTGTACAAGCTACATAAGAACATGAAGGACTTTGGAATTCCATATTTATCTCCTCTAGGGTTCTTGGAGTTAGGTCTTAGAGGATTAGAATTAATCCAGCGAAATTGGGATACCTATGTATAACCAAAAAAAAAAAAAGATATTTACACAATTTTTAAGAAAGTAATTAGAGCTCACTCATATCGACTAGCCGAACTTCTACCATCTAAATAGTACTTGGTGGCATGACCTTTTGTTAATTGGTGTCCTACTAATTGAACAAATTATTAGACAAGTGAAATTCTAAGATTTTCAATTTTTAAAGTACATAAGTCCTAAAGTTTTGGACGAATTTGAAAGATAGAATTTTTAATACGATTATTTTTTTTTATGAATTTTCTAAAGAATTTGTTTCATAACTTTTCCTTAGCTTAGTATTTTAAAAATTCTGATTACATTATATAAGCATAATTGTTAGCATCTTTAAGGCAAAAGAACTGTATAGGTATCTTAATTGTCAAAAAACTCATACACTATGATGTGAAGGTAAAGATTACGGTGCAAATTGTTGTTTTCAATGAAGTTTTTGCTTATGCACCATAAGCAAGAATTAAAAGAACAACTAAAACGTCAATTCTAGGAAGAATTAAATGAGATGATTCAACAAATCTCCCTTAAAGAGAAACTTATTTTAGATGTGTATTCTTCTGCCTATGTGGGTTAATTTAAATTTAGTGCAAAATTTGATCAGCTTAAACATGATTTAGTAATTTTGACTTAATTAATTTGGCCCTTTTTGTCGACCTCTACTCTAAACTTATTATATATGTATTAAAAAAAGGTCAACTTTTAATTATAATCTAATTTGACCCTTATCATTAAAAAAAATCAATTTTAATTCTAACGATTCTTAAACTTTCTAAATACACATTTAAGAGATGAGAAATCTAATATTATTAAACTTCCTTTAATTAAATGTCATTTAATGTAATACTTTTTATAATATTAAAACATTAAGCAAAAAAACAAAACACTAGATTAAAAAATCTAACTTCGTTAAATTTTTTATTTATTAAAATATATTTTCAAAATGATTCATTAATAATCCATTTTAATCACTATAAACATTAAAAGTTTTTAATTCTTGATAAAAAACTTTAAATTTTAAAATTTTCTTTTAGCCTATATTAAAAAAATATAAGTTTAGCGTTAAAACTAGTCAGTAATTTAGTACTCTTAATGGCAAAGTCCGTAAAGACGACAAGCAGACAAGAACCGGTTATTTCGGTTGAGACATAACCGTCATAAACCAAAGTCAAAGAGACTTATGGTCAGAGCAAAGACACAAGTCATTAGAAAACTACTTTGACTTATGGTTGGAGCAAAGACACAAGTCATTAGAAAACTATCTGCTTTGAAGTCACCAAAACCTTGAACAAAATGTCATCTATCTAGTTTGCTTCGATAATGGATTATTTCAGAAAAGAAAAACGTGTCCGATTGAATAAGCAGCACCAGAAAACTTTCGACTAACAGGTTGACGAAGCTACAGGATGTTGCTGGTCTTTTGTCAATGAGAATTCAGAGACTAGATTCAAAAGGTGTTGAAACAAGAGAAGTGATATGTACACTGCTTGTACATAAGACCAAATATGGGAAATCAATCATCAACCACGCATTAAGTCGATGTCGATGTGAGCATTACGCATGTCGACTGATTGCGAACCCGGCCACACACCAACTGATGATGTTGGAGTGAGATTCTGGGTTGGTGGAACACTGCTTTGAGTTACTGAGTTTTCGACTGCTGGACGGTCACGGTCAGGATCTCGGGGACCTTCTGATCCTTCCCCTCTCTTGCTCTTTGGTTTTGAGCCACCCCATAGGAAACTTCCAACTATTACCTAAGATTCAGACATCAACAGATAATGCACATATCGTTAAAGTTGTTACATTCATCTGAACTCTATCATGGCACAAGAAGATGCATTGATTATTGAAAAGAATAATCGTATATTAGCAGCTTGCATTTGATTGTCCCATCTTTAACGTTTGCAATTAAGTATTAACAATGCAGCCTTACAGAGGATTACCTGCACAGGGCTTGCAGCAATAAGCACTCCACCAACTCCCCCACCAATAACACGGCCATCAGGACTTGCAAGGGAGACACTCAACCCTCCAGTTCGATTGCGGGAGCTGCCACTTCCAGTAAGCAAATATGAGCCTGACAAACATAAAATCTCGAAGCGCCCCTGCAAAACACCAAATAGTCCCTAACTTTTTGCCTGACTTCATCACAGAACAGTGAAGTAACAGATAATCAGAACATAAAGAAAAGAAGCTTAACCCATCAAAGTAAAGAAAATCCAAAAATCTTGGTGGAAGTTGTGAGATTGTTGGTTAAGTATTTGAGGTGGTTGACTTCAGAAAAAGCAAATATACACTGTATTCTCAAGGGCCTGCATGCCTCCCGGTTTTACGAATGTGGGGAGCAATACAAAGTGTGCATGATTTCAACCTAGAGTGAGTCCAAAAGGGCAAATGGGAGAGAAACAAACAGAGAAGATTGTCGAGCATTCATGGCATAGATATCTTTAAAAGATAAGGACAAAGATTAGATAACTTCCTCAAGTCCCCTGGCATACAAGTAATTCTCCAATCAAATGGCAAAGTGGACTCTTTTGAAGACTATCCCAGTTAGTAGAAGTACATGAGAATGAAACAAGTTGCCAAACCTCATATGTGACAGTGCCTCCTGATGTCGATGGCTGCCGAAGAGTAACAGTAGAGACTGCACCGTTTGCTGACAGGATGCATATAGCCCTTGGCCCCTGCTGTGAGAATGACATTATTTTGGTCGCGATATCCTACAGGAGAAGTTACGGATCCTTAATACCATACTAAAGTGTGCAAAAGCATGTTAAGAAGCATTTGTTCATCCTAATATCCTAGCATTTGTTCTTTCTAAATCTTTTCAATTAGCACCCATATGTGATGTATCATCACACTAGACAGATCTACATGATAGATACATCGGAATAAATAAATTAGCACCAATCTTACTTCTATCAAATATAGCAGAATGACAAATCCATAAAACTTAACACATAAAAAGAAAACACAGCATACTTCTCCAACAGCAATGGTGATGATGTGAGGGGTAAAACCAATTCCAGCTGAACCAGAGAGCCATTCACCTAGCAAGATCGTTAAAATTTAATCACCCGCGAATACCAAACAGTTCAAATTCAGAAGTTGGAAAGTATCAGTTAGGCAAATAGAAGTATAATAGAAGCAACTGTAGTTCCTAAAACACAGAGGTCCTTTATTCCAAGTATTGGTGTATGAAATAGATGTCCAAGGGAATAAAAAATGGCACAACTTCTGATTGGAGCTTCAGTAAGACAATATGAAATGGTGAAGTATATAGTTTTATCTCCTCATTGAACTTAAATAATCATTTGTAGGCCCAATTCAGTCCAAAAAATCTCCCTAGAACGGTTTAATGCCATGAAAACTATTTGCAATAATCAAATACTACACTAGCCCAAGAAGAAAGGGAACTTAAAATCATATGCCCAAAAGAAGATTTAGTGGCCTGAAAAGGATTAGACCAACTTGTTGATATATTATTGTTTGAAGATCCTGTAATCTATATAAAACAAACCAAATCTTAACAATTTCCCAATATGGACGTCCTTCATGTTCCAAATAACACATCTTGTATATATACCTTGGGATGTCTTTGGTTGGAATGGATTCAGGAGTTTCCTACGTACTACAACAGATCCAAATCTAACTGAAAATCTGTGTACTATCAAGGTTTCTTGATTCATCAAAGCTATTCAAGGTTTAATCTTTTAGGCTACAATCTACAAGGTACATTACAATCCCACCTAAAACGGGACAAAGAACACAACTTTTACCAGATTTCTTACCAAGAGAACTTAGTTGTTGTTTCCTCCCACTCCCCGGAGGCCGGCCTCTGCCACGCTTCTGGGTCGGTGTGATTGTACCAGGATGAGTCGACAATGACGGTGACAATGCCAATGAAACACTCCCATCTGGTCCATATTTTCGAGGCCTTCCACGTTTCCTCTTGACAGGCTCACCGGATGGTAGAACAGCCGATGTTGCACCAACGTTAACACCGTGAGACGACATTGCTGTTGAAGGCTCCATTGATACTGTTTGTCCAATTGAGGTTGATCCAATGTTCGGTTGGAACGGTAAAGTTGCATTAGACAAAAGGTTCATGCCCGACGAGACATTTATGCCGGCCTGTGTCCCTGAACCAGACCCAGCCATGCCTCTCTGCTGCATATAGAACGAAGCAGAACCAGATATCGCCATAGCATCTCGTGGATCCATGCATTTACTAAAGTTGGAATATTTTCTGTTTTAACAAGATTTGGAAATTCAGACAAAATCTACCACTCCCCAAAATCTTTGCTTTTGTGGATATATATAACACAGATCCTGAAGATAAGAAGGGGTATGTAAAACCCTAATGAGTAAGTTGACTCTCGAAGACCAACTGTTATTCAATTCAACCCAAGGTGAGCGTGAAAAGGTGATTCCTTACAAGTACAGATAGATTACAGGTGAAGTAACTTAAAACACAACTGAAAATCTTCAGAAAACTTGGGAGGTTTCGCCGGAGAAGAACTAGTGAAATACGAAACTAGATTCGAAAAATAGAGAAAACGCAGACAAAATGAAACAAACAGATAATAACCCAATCCCGAGAGGAAGAAAGGAAAAAAAAAAACAGGAAATGAAAATCAAACTCAAACTCAAACAAAAGACAAAAATGCAAGCTATTTTTACAGCTTACCAAACGAAACCGCAAGAAACAACAAAAAAGGCTTCGTTTTGAAGATAAAGTACTCAAAAAACAGGTCCACAATCTCACCAACCCATCACTCCAAAGACCTTAAACAGCAAGCATCTTCACAAGCCAACACTCCAAACTCTTCAAAACCCAACAACAAAATCAAAAAAGAAAAAAGAAAAAAAAACCTCAAGTGTTGCCAACTGAAAGAGGCACTCAAAACCCAATTCTCCGTTTCTCAAAACCAAATTTCCAAAATGCCGACCCCCCCACTTCAGTCCACCTCTCTGCAAAAAGCTCGAAGCTTGGAAGCCAGAAACAGAGAAATCATCCAACTCACAGCAAAGAACAGAGTTAAAAATCCAACACCTTGCCGCTGCTGCTGCTGACACACCCTCCCCTATCTCTCTCTCTCCCCTCCCAAAACAGCTAATGACAGCAACTTAAAGGTCGAACATTTTGACCGAGAATTAAAGATGGCAACTGGGAAGTGTACAGAAAGCTGAGAGAAACAATAGAGCTCAAAAAGTGTGAACTCATTACTCACAAAAAGCTCATCAACACACAAAAACTCCTCAATCTAAACGCACACACACTCACACTCACACACGTACCCAAGAATTCATATACTAAAACTAAAACCTCTCTTTTTCCCATTCCTTTTTCATCATTATCCAGCTATAGCATTAAAGGTGTTTCTCTTTCCCTCAAGCCACTAAACTTTATGCATCAGAAAAAAGAAGATATAGATAAAGAGAGGGAACTCCAAAAACATAAAAAAAAATAAATGGATAATACTCAAAATATTTTAATAAATTATGTTTTCTAGTTATTTAGATAAAATCGTTACTCATATTAATTCTTATCTTATAATAATTAGTCACATGGCCTTTTTAATATATTTATAAATAATTATCTTTATTTTTTATTTTTTATTTTGAAAGCGCGTGCAAAGACCAGCGCGTGACCCTCAAAAAGCGTAAACCTTTGTTTTGCATGTGACTTTTCTCTGTTGCCACTAACTCTGACTCTGTGGTACTCATCAATCTCTTCACAAAATATCTAAGCCTGACAAATGATAACCTCACGCCTACCCGCACCTAAAAGCCCATCACCCGCACCCCCCGCGTAAATTCCTATATATTTTAATTTCCTACGAATATTTAATACCCGCTTTTCGAAAAAGTGCTAATTATTTATTATTATTTAAATGTTTAAATATAGGTCAACCCTTATTTATTTAATAAAGGAGCCTGATTATTTATTATTATTTAAATATAAGTAGTCAACCCTTATTTAATAAAGGAATCGGGTCAACGTAATATAAGGCTGCATGGCCACGGGTGGGTTTATTTATTATTATTTTATTTAAACAGAATCTTGGAAAATGAAATTTGGTTTTGTATTTCTACAAAAACATGATTTTGTGACAAAATTAGAAAAAGAAATTTTAAATAATGTAAACAATGTCGCGACTGATTAATGAGAAATTGCCAAATTTTGCAGTTTTGATGATATGCAGAAGAGTGTTTTCAAGTTAGTTTCTTAATTTTGATCTTGTGTTTTGTTTTGTGTTAATTCTGAAATTTTGATCTTATATTTTACAAGTATCCTGTTTGTTGATAAACTGAAGAAGTTGCCCAACAATTATATGTGCAGATTTTATACATTAAGGCTCTTTTTAACGATCATTAAATTACATTAGTTGGTAGCTGATAGTTGATTACATCAGTTAGATTTAACCAATTAGTAATATCAGTTATTTATTAAAAATATTTAATTAAATTAGCTATTTAGAATTAACTGTTGATGTATAAAATGACTTATGAGGACACGATTTAAAAATAATTATAAGAAAATGAATATTATATTTATTAATATTTTGATAAATATTCTTATAAAAATTTAAACTTTAATAATAATAATAATAACAATATTATTATTATCATTATTGTTATTATGATTATTGTTATTATTATTATTATTACTATTATTATTATTATTAATCCAATGTGAAATTCTCTATTAATACGAATGATACAACGAGCAACATCATATTAGTATTTTTATATAATATATATGAATTTTATTATTTAATAAATTAAAAATATCTATAATTATAGTATGATACAAATACGATACACGGTGGTTATATACTAAAAATATTAATTTGATGTGACTCTTTATGTTTAAAAACTTAATGTTATTATATTTTTAAATGTAAACAAATATTATAAAATTAAATAAATATTAAAAATTTTAATTAGCCCCTTTATTATATTCTTCCAAACTTCACGATATAATTGTACAAAAAAAACACACAAAGCAAAAGTAGATAGTAAAGTTAGTAAAATGGAAGACGATATTGTCATTAGGCAAATAGTTAATTCCAAAAACTCCTCTTGTGAATCTTTTAGAAATCAATTTATTGGAGCTAAACAAGCTAGCCAGTAAGTCATTCACTAAACACATTTTAAGACGGTCAATAAGCTAAAAAATAACTGATAAGCTATGTTAAACATTCCTAAAAAACTACTACTTAATCCTTCCAAAATACAGGAGTTAGGATAACCTGATCTTATCCAACTTATCCCGAAATTAATATGTCAATCAATGTTTTAAAATTCGGACCGGATATTAAACTAGTAAAATAAAATATTTAAGATAAAGTTAAATTGATAAGACAAAATGATCAATTGATAATAGAACGTTATAAACCAAACTACAGTTAATGAAATTAAAGAATTTAAAATATGATTAAAAGAAATTGTCTATCTATTAAAGAATTTGAAGTTTAATTGAAAAAATATTGTTAAAAGGAAATTGATTGATTTATTTTTGTTTGTGAGAAATTATTATTTTATGAAAATTGACTAATTAATTAATAAACTGACCAGTTTTTTACAATAAAAATTATTAAAGTAAATTGAACCAAAAAGTTAAAAACTAAATCTAAAAATTAAATGGTTCAAAATGTTTATGGATGAGCATACTAGATCGGTTGAGTTTTCTAATCATTAATATCGAGTTTTGGTTCATAACTAAATTTAAGACTCAAAATCCAATTTTTGTTATATTATTCATTTTATTTGGATGTAATTTTTATGTATCTTTATTTTTATATTATTACTATTATTGTTGTGTTTTTGTTTTTGTTGATATCGTTGTTGTTGTTATTGTTATTATTTATGCGGTCTATCACAAATAATCTTTCTACTAATTAAGGATATGATTATTTACTTCTAAACCTCTCAAAACCTTGCATTAAATGAGACTTTTACAAGGTTATTGTTATTAAAACGATAGTTATTTTATTTTAATTTTTTTAAATAACATCATTTTAAAATGATTCGAGCCTTTTAAAAGAGTGGTGACTCATTTCTAATATTAATCAAGAGCTCTCTTTCTTAAAATATTAATTAAGATTTTACTTTTATTCCTTAAATTAGTGTTAAACTCGTTATATTATTGTTGAAAATTAACGTTATAATTACAACCATAGTAGCAAAAAATTTCAAATTAATGAATTATCTTTAAATGTCTCATGATATAAAAAATGACTTTTATCTAATGATTTTAACGAAAATTAACTCAATATCAATAATATAATTTAACAAAAATTAATTTTATATTATACATTACATAAATAATGAAAATATGTTTTTAAATCCGATGAGCAATTTGAGTATAATTATGAAAATTAAATCAAAACTTATACAAAAATAAAAATAAGAACATGATACCTAACATTTAAGGATGGCAAGAGGCATAAAAATTATGTCTGGCTTAATTTAATCAGTTTAAAGTTAATAAATTAAGTTTGATAAATTTAAATCACATTCAATAACGGGTTGTTAACTTTAAAAAATATAAGTTTTGTTTGATTTGAACAAATTTATTTCATACAACTTAAGATTTGGATGGTAATAGATTGGGTCAGGTTAGACTTACCTGATAGTTTCTGCCTTGACTTGGGTCAGTCCGAGACTCTATCACCCTCGAGGCATCCAAGCGCTAACCCGATCAAGCTTAAGGTAACTTGGAGCCCAACTCGACCTAGCTCAACCATATTTTTTATTTTTTAAATTAAAAATGAAAAACAACGTCAATCTTGATAAAACGACAACATTTTTCTTATGTTGTATTTGATTAGATGTAATGGTTTTAATGGAATGAAATGAAATGATTTATAATGTAATATGATGTAAATGAATATAATATCAAAAAATTATTATTTAGGAGAAATTGAATTGTAATATAGTGAAATAATATTTGGAAGAAGGGTTTACAATATAACATAGTGCAAAGTTGTTTATCATTTTACATTTCATCATAAATTCTCTAAATCGAAAGTTTTTCATTTTTACTGCTTATGATGAAATGAGATATAATATAAAACGTTTTTCTTTTGTCTCATTCTATTATAATCTTTCTTCTCAAATAATAAAATAATATTACATTACATTACATTTTATTAATAAATCTCCAACCAAATGTAACCTTATGGTTGTCAAGCTTCAGCCTAAATTGTACCTAGATGCAAGATTTTGAATTTTGGATTGTATTAGTTAGTATCGAGAGGTAGGTACTGTACCGGTCGGAGAATAGTACAAAATCAGGATACTTATGTACTGGATATAAATACCAGTTGGTACCTGACTAGCTAGTATCGGTTGGTATCTATGATACCAGTTAATATCGAAAATTTTGAAAAATATAGGACTAAGTTGCAAAATTTTCAAAAATTTTAAAAAAACTCCCCCTTTTCTTTTTTTTTCAAAGCTTTTTAATTAGTTATTTAGTTAAACTTTTATTGTGATTTTTAGTTTTTATTTTTAAAATAAAATACATATTTGGTTACTAATAATAATTATACATTAAATAAAAATAAACTATTTTATTTAAATTTATTTTAATCTTTTATATAATATTTATTAATAAAGTATTAATAAAAGTATTTTATTTTAAAAACAAATAATTTAAAAATTATTATTTATAAACTAATATTTATTTTATATGTTTTAATTATAAAATCATATTTTACATGAAATATATATTTTAAAAATTATTAAATTTAATTAAATTTATTAATAATTATTAAATTAATTGTATAAAGTAAATTAAGATATTTATAAATTTAGTAATAATTAACTTTAATTAATTAATATATAATATATTTAATTGATAATAAATATGTTTTTGCTCCATGTTTTAGTTTTATTTAATTGTTTCCTTATCACGAACTCTTGTTATAAATTATAATAATTTGATAGTTAAAGATATTTATCATTCTTTTTATTGGATATTTTGATGTAATTATTATTTATTATATAACGAATTTTGAAATTGTAATATTTAAAATATTTTATATTGTTTTTAATTTTATATTTGTATGATAATGATTGTCTTTTTTATATAAATTATGGTTATTATTTATATGTGAAATATCTGAAAATTATTATTATTATTTCATATTAATTGTGATTATTATTTATTATTTTAATTTTTAGAGTCATTGTTAAAAACATATAGTACAACTGTATAATACAATAATAAACTATTTTGTAATTTAAAAAAATCAAGAATTTTTTCAGTTTAAAAAATTATCCAAAATGATATTTGGTATTGATAGTATTGGTATAGTAGAATATCAGAATCTATTTCGATAGCAAATCTGATATGATATTCGTAAGATTGCCCAGATGGCTCTAGCTTGTGCCTAGTTAAGACACGACCAATTTAGGCATGAGTTGTTGACATTTGGTCAGGCCAAATTCGGATCCAAATGTCATCCTTAAATAGAGATCAATCAACTCTAATCAAGTTGGCGATAACCACGACCCGAACCAACTTTTTGTCATCTGAATAAGCACTCTTCGTTCTTCTAAAGTTTGCTAGTCGGTGGATAGTGATGTTGACCTAACAAAAGCAGTGGGGTCCACCAAATCCATTGTCAAATTTGCATCAAAACGTGACCGGAAAGTGCTTATCCAAGACTCAATTGCTAGTGTTACCTTGGCTGCCAAAGTGATTACAACTCACTTTAAGGTTGAAGATTTTTTATATTTTATAAAATTTTAAATAATTTTATTTTTATATTTTAACATTATTAAAACGATATTTAAATAGAATACCTAAATAATAGTTATAATGGTAAAATTTTATTACACTTTGTATAAAATATTTATGTGAATTAATATTTAAATTAATTATTTTTAATATTACATTAAAGTCTATTAAATCTAGATTGACATTAAAAAACTTAAATTAACAATTCAAATATAAGAAAATGATTAAAATTTAATGCATTACTATTATCATTTTAAAAACCTTCAAATATAATGTATTACTATAGAGAGGATAATTATTTATTTAAACTTTATAAAAATTTTAAAATGTCTAATTATAATATCCAATAGGTTAAATTGGTAATTTAAATACTAAAAATTAGCTTAAATTTTTATTATAATTTGAAATGTAATATAATATTATAAATAATGATAATTATTTATTTAAAGTTTAAGAGGTTAAATTAATAATTTAAATAAAATAAATTTACGTAATACAGAAAGCTCCCCGATTTGTAGAGATTTGGAAAGAGTTATGATATACACAACCTTTTTATATGTTTTTGCAAATAAGTTGTTTTCGAAACTTGAACTCGTGACTTCGTGATCATAAAGGAGCAATCTTAAAAGTCAATATACCCAGTGTACAAAACTCTCTGCTTTGCAAGATTTGGAGATAAGGATGTCAATTGGTCAGGCCGCTCCTGACCCAGCCTGACCCGTGAATCAACCTGACCCACCTTATATATATATTTTAAAAATGTCAAAAAGGATGCCATTTTTTGAAGTTACTCTCGAGCCACAGGCTGACCTACACTCGACTCGATCTTAATCTAGATAACTGATTTTGGCCTGTTTAACATCTCTATCGGGGTAGATCATAAGTACAGAAACTTCCTTTTATATTTTTACAAGAAAGTTATTTTCATGATTTGGATCTGCGTGTTAAATTTAAATTGATATTTAAATACTAAAAAAACTAAAAATAAGCTTTAAATTTTATTATGGTTCAAAAAACTTAAAGTGTAATATAGTATTATAAATAACGATAATTATTTATTTAAAAATTAGGAAAAATATTAAATTATTAGAGGGTGTTGTGTTGAACACTCTTTTCAGATGTAATTTATCAATTAAAGAGCTAAATGATTGAGATTACTCCTACACTTGAATTAGAATACACTCTTAAGGTCTGTCACAGTACCCCTTTCAAGTTACAATGAAAGCTCATAACAATTGCTTGGCAACAAATCTCATAATTTATTTTTTCTCTGAACCTAACCTTCAAAATTGATGCAAGAGCTCTAGATTGCATAATTACCTAAGCTCAATGTTGTTTTATTATCAAATATTTAAAATATATACTTTCTCGAAGAAAATGTAAAATATTTTTCAAAAATAAAAACTAAAAATAAAAAACATGATTCTCTTATATTTAAAATTCTAAAAATATCAATAATTTTATAATTTATAATAAAATTTCTTTTTACATTTATTTATATAATGTGAATAACACATAAAATAACTAAATATTAATAAAATAATCTTAAAAATGATCCAAGATCACTGGATGGTATAATTAATTATGTAATTGTATTATCAACTATTTAAAATATACGTGCTCTAAAAAACAGTATTTAAAATATAAAAGATTTCTAATAAAAACAAAATAAAAATAAAAATAAGATTTTCTTATAGTTTAATAAATCTTAAAAAATTTAATTGTTAAAATTATAAAATTATGATTTCTAATTTTTAATAAAATTCATTTTAAAAATTTTATTAAAAATAACAGGAAATACATATGATAAATAATATATTTAAAAAATCAAATCTTAATAATATAATTATTCAATTCAACTATTAATTCCAATTCATATCAATAATTTTAAATAAATATAATAAATTTATTAAGTTGAATTGTACTTAATTAATTTCATATCAATAATTTCAAAATAAATATAATAAATTATTGATTTAAATATTATTCAATTAATTTGAGTTAAAAATTAAGAATTATATTGAATCATCGTATATCAATAATATTTAATTGATTCATATATGTTATTTATTTATGTGTATTTCAATGTAAAATTTTTAAAATATTAAGAAAAATATTTTTATAAATGAAATATTAATTAAATTAAAAATCCATATTTATTTTTACCCAAATCAAAAGTTGTTAATCAATTCTAAAATTATTCAAACGTTTGAAAAATTTTCAAATCAGTCTCTAACTTTTAAAAATTTTCAATCAAGTAACCATACTTTTAAAACTTTAATAATTCAATGCAATTTAAAACATTAAATTTTAAATGAGCATTCACATAATATTTAGTATATATGCTAAATTATTAAAAATAATTTTTTGAATTGAATTATTAAGATTTTTAAAAATTTTGTTCCCCTAATTTTAAAAAATTATAAGTTTAAATACAAAAATATATAATATAAAATATTTTTAAAAATTAACCACTTTTAAATATATTATTCTAATAAAAAGTTACCCTATGCATGCGGTAACAGTAATGGAATAATTGCTCCTTCTTTGGTCAGGTTTCCAGTGGTACGTACCAAAGTTTGACCCTTACGCCCCTCCAATCACATTATTGCGTTTACATGGAAGATGGCACCCAAACGTACGAAAAGCTAACTGTACTAGGTGCGTTAAGGAGACTCATCAATCTTATCCCCATGCCATTGTTGTACTGAACGATGCTGTTTAACCTTTTAGGTTTGGACTCTGAAATACGAGGAGGAGAGGGTGAGGGTGAGGGGAGAAAAAGGAAGGAAGGAGGTGTGAGAGACCAGTTGGAAAGCAAAGATGGTGTTGATGTTGGTTGGTGACACAACCCCCAACCCTTTTTTGGTTGAGGAGTAACTGAGTTTTAAAGAATAGAATTTAAATGTTAATGGAAATCAACTTTTAGTTAGTCTCTTTCACCTTTTGTATCTTTTTTTTAATGGAAAATAAAACCGACAATTACATAAGGAGTTTAGGAAAATAGATCCCCAATCTATCCTCTATGAGGAAATGGTGGCACTCGATGGGTGTAGTGTCAAAATAGGTAACCCCAACATCTACATGTGTAGTATAGTGCGCCAGCCAGTCAGCACATCTGTTGCTCTTTCGATAAACATGTCGATGAACAACAATCCAGTTTCGGTGGAATAGCTCGTCTATGCCCAAGACGATAGAGTTGTGGGTCTGAGCTTGGTCACTTCAAGTTCCACTCTGTGATATCCCTGATTCCATGCCAGCGTCAGGTCAATGTAGACTCCCCAAAGTTCGGCATTGAGCGATGGGCACCAACCGATGTTTTGAGAGAAGCCTCCGAGCCAATTGCCTTCAGAGTCTCGAATAAGGCCTCCTGCCGTGGCTGAGGATGTGGATTGGTTGCTTGTGCCATCAATGTTGAGTTTTACCCATCCAGGAGGCGATTTGTTCCAACCGATCATGTGCTTTTGGGGGGGCTGGGGCCAGGTACCAACTCGACAGTGCCAGTCAATAGCTTGGAGAATTCGTCTTGCAAAAGACAAGATGAGAGAATAAGGTGATGAAGGCCAGGTAAAATGCTCATCAAAGAGTGACTGATTACGCCAGGTCCAAAGGAACCAACAAGTAGTTCCAAAAAGGATCGGGTAGTCATGCCCGAAGACTGGTCGGTGATAGCAGAGGATTTGAGTGAGCCACTCCCGGGGTTGCAGTGTGAAGAAGGCATGGAGGAGTAGGTACGCAGTTATTATCATTTAGATATGTAGTAGAAAAATCTCTAGATTAATGCAATAATCTATAAATCATGTTAATTGGGTATTTTGCATGAAACAAACTATGTACAATAGACTCGATCGAAAGAGTATTAGTAGAGGGATTCAAACACATAATCTTTTAGCCTGATGTCTCCCACTCTACCAACTTGCACTAAGAATGTCATGTATGACAGGCTCGATCGAGAGAGTGTCGGTAGCGAGATTCTAATTGAGACTTTTTGGCTTCATGCCCCTTACTCCACCACCTCAACCACCCCTTAAAAAGTTACTTTTTGTACCACGTAATAATTGGACTGTCTGAAATATATAAAAAGTGACTCTACTATCTCGTAACTATATTTGAAAAATAATTCTCTTTTCCATCAAATAAAATATTCCATCAAATTCTCTTTTCATTTAAAATCTGAGATAGATATTTTGAAAACATCATAATTTGGCAAAATATGATACTTGGTGTGAATTGCGAATATCGCGATCCATCGGATCTTTGAATACAAATTGTGCCCGAAGTTTTCGACCAAGGGCTTGTCTAACTAGGTGTCATACAATGTCTCCCTCTCTTATCAGCCTGATCTTGCGAGGTAGAACAGAGGCAAAACTTGACCTTCCTGTTCGAGTTTAAGTTGTATTTTTTTTATACCTTAAAGTTCAAAATATACTTTTAGCCATAAGATTAAGTCAGTTAACATCTCATTAAAACAATTTGAACGCCTCATAATATTATGAAATCCGCTGACTAGTTAAATGTTTCACTCTAATTACGTAATTGATGAACAACTACGCACTTCTAAGAACTTAATATCATTTAATGCACCACAAAGAATCGTAACTCTGTCAAAAAGATAAAAGGTGAACGTAAACTCCTGTTACTAAAAAGGAAAGTACGACCCAATTGAGACTAACAAAAAGTGACAAAAGGCTGCAAAACCAAAATGCAAGCTAACTCCTGTCTATCGTACAATAAATACACTAAGCATTTATGAAGGCTTGTGTGGGTTCGTATGTAAAATGGTCCCCAGTCAATAAATTCTGTCAATTTCACACAGGCGGATGACAAAAACCACCGTTGTACAGTGTTGTTTATGAAATTGAATTATGAATCACATGAAACAGTGTTTAATGTTTTCCTGTTTTTTTTTTAAAGACTATTCAACTCAAAAGTGTTTTCTTTAAGGATTGGGCTTGATCTAACATATTCTTGACAAGCCAGCCTGCCAAGAAACAAGAGAGCAATACCAGCTACCAAGAACGGGTTCCTCTCAGACAAAGCCTCCATTTGTAATCTGAACAGCACGTAAATCTTAGAGCCGAACATGATAAATGAGTTACTCATGTGGTTTAATCCAACAAGAGTAGGCTCCCAGTCACTTTTACTAAAGCTGTTATGCTTCAGTTTATAGCCAAGTGATATGTGTTTGACTGCTTTAGATAACTCATGTCTTCAAGAAGAATATGAAGCCAATTCTCGTAGACAAGAGAATCAAATGAGTTGGAAATATTGAAAGCGTATTCATACAGGATATTCTACATTTGCAGCAAAGGATATGAAGCCACAACCCTTCTCAGCTGTCTGAATTATATTGATGAAAACAAGCAAATTCATGAATAACAACTCCTACAGGCATAATTCTTCTGCAACTTCCAACTACATTTTCTATCTGAAGTATGGCTCAAACCTGCCACAATATACACCTATTGCTACCATTTGCTCAAAGGAGAAGCATAGAATTTGGATAAGTAAACATTTCTGTGAATAATATGCATTGGAACAACAGCAACTATCGTGCAAAGAACTTGAAAACATTCCATTGTAATCCATAAAGTTAAACATTCTCCAGAAAGTACAGGTCCTAATCTTC
>JAOSBN010000004.1:2350047-2365689 GCA_027563595.1 Erythroxylum suave
TTTTTCAATTATAGCCCGATCTTTAAAAAGTAGCAATAAAATGTTCAAGATTTTAATATTTTTCAATTCTAACTTGAAGTTAATCTCACCGTTATCTTTGATGATGTGGCACTACCGCTTGTCAACAACTCTCACTAATTAGACACGTTAGCGTCATAAGGAGAAGTTTGTTTGATTAGTGAAACCATTTCTTGATGATAGTAAAACGACGTCGTTTCAACTAAACTCATATCTTTGTCTCTTCTCTGTCGATCATCCCTAAAATCCCTAACTAGGATTTGAAATTGGAATTTGATATTCGTTCATTTATGTAACGATCTCACGATCTTTGTTCCCAAATCACATTTTGCTTCTAGAAAAAGTTTTCCCTTTATTTACGTGTCCTATGACTATCAGTTTAAGGAAGAAAGACACTAGCTTCTATTCAAGTCTCACGTCTCCTCTCACTTTTCTTTGATGCTATTGCGGGATCTCCGAAGATGCAATTTTAGAGTCCTTCACGTTGTCAACTTTCAATCCCAACTCACTCAAGTTTTCACGTTTCCCTTCTATTTCCAACCTTTTTTCACCGTGGGATTACTCATCCAAGACGATGCTTAAAGCTAACTCGGTTTTTGGGTTTTTGAAATCGATGGAGAAGAAGACCCGTGTGCCAACTAATTTCGGGAAATGTAGGAGACTGGTCATGGTCAATTATGGAGTTAGCATTGAAGATGGTAATGATGAAGATGATAGCTTTTACATAAAAAGATGCGTGGAACTTGCAAGGAAGGCGATTGGGTTTACCAATCCTAATCTTGTGGTGGGCTGTGTTATTGTCAAGGATGGCAAAATTGTTATTTTCCATCTTCTTTTTATTTTTATTTATTCCATTTCAATGAATGGCCAGTTATTGAATCAACTTGGGGGAGGTGTCACAGGGAATGGTGGATACTACTCACAATTGTTACAGGAATATGATGCAGTTATAGTTTCGTCCTTATTAACTGGTAACCTTGCTCTTCCTACATCCCAAGAACCTGGTGCCAATCGGCCCTCAAAATCCTTGTCCTCCAGTTCCAGTTTCAATTCCTTCCAACGAAGTAGCCTCAAAAGTGATATTGTTCACTGACAAGGATACATCTGTAGAACAAGAAACAACTCAAAAAAGGATTGAAATTGTGGTGGCAGATCATATAAATTTAGGTGCGATTTTGGAATTTTGTAAGCGCAAGGGACTATGCAGTTGTTTGCTAGATTTAAGGGGAAATTTTGATGTGCTAGAAGACCTTGTGAAGGAGGGAATTGAGCAGAATATGCTGCAAAAGATTGCAGTGGAAGTGTTGCCATTGTGGGGTGGGGCAATTTAGAACAGTGGTTGTGATGCCCATGTAGTTGTGCTCCGCAATTTAGAACACTGGTTGAGATACTACTGTAATTTTGCTGATAAAGGGGAATCTTGTTTCCTATCAAGGTTTTCAAAGAGAATACAAAAGACCTAACTGCTATCTAATAACTAATCCAATTCTTCAACTGGTGTAAAGTCCAAATATATTATTAGGCTCTATATCTCAACACGGTGACTACTTAGAGAGACAGTATTTGGAACCTAACAAGTATAACCTTCTAGTTCCATGTTCTTTACTCATTTCAATTAGGAAGCTGTATCACTACTTTACTTTCAGTACTTTGCTTCCATCGGCCAGGTTTGAAAGGTTCTTCGTGAGATTCCAACATCCAAATTATTTGAACTTCTAACTGAGAATATAGTATTAGCAAAACAAGTACAGATGTTCTCATGAAATATAAGGTAAGGGTATATGCCTCCAAATCTTTGACGTGCCATGAACATGTAAAGCATGAAGTTTAAGAAGATGAAGATGTAAGAAGATGAAGATGAATCATTGGTGTAGGGGAAAAAGGAGCATAATTTTAATTCATACACTGTTGTATACTATTCACAAACACCCGATCAATTGACTAAATATGTAACATATGGTAAAACAAAAAAAACAGGTTGTTCAGTAGAAGAGAAGAGCGAATTAAATAAAAAAAGGAGAAAAAATTTATGTTGATTTGTATGCATAAGATACAAATATTTCTTATCGAAGGAATACAATACAAAATGTTAGCTTTTCAACATTTCAATAAATATAAAAGACAAAATTATATTTTCAATACGAGCCCCATTCTATACAAACATAATTCTATTGCATTTAGTTTGAACAATATTATAAGATTTTGAAGCTGTTTCTTCAACATAGTGTTGCCATATCTTTTTGGAACATGACAATGAATGTCGGTCTATCATGGCGAGAGAAAAATATGATCCATAACTAAAAGCTCCCTTATCAACCTTGTGAAGTGTAGCAATATAGTCCACGTAATAAAGAGATAGACTAGCTAGAAAGATGTTCACGAAGTATGGGTTCTGAAATACCAAAAACCACATTTAGGAAGGGGATGTAGAAGGTAAAATGTTGATACAGAACTGAAAAATGTCTAGCACAAGTCATAAATCATATGGAAATGCGTCTAGTCCAGTATAATTCATGAGAACACTGCAATGCGGTTGTCAAGGCAAAATGTTCATCATATGAAACAAAAATCAGCAATTGCTTAACGGTGTAAGATTTCTTTTTTTTTTTTGAAAAGTCAAATTCATTCACAGCAATTATTAGAATTAGTATACTGATTTTACAAATTTGAAATCTCCACCATAAACAGAACTAATAGTCCAAAAATTTCAGAAGAAGAAAAGCTTAAACCATTTTCTCTTAGCAACATCTAACGTGTCAATTAGAACATCACATATCTATAATTTTACGGTACATTCATAATTCATAATTTCAAAATGTTTCAGTGATGGCTATTTGAATTGTATCAGTTATCCCAACACAACAGAGATTAATCCAAGAATCAGTTCTCTAAATCATACCTGCTACTCTTAGTTAGTCGTAGGACATCACCCACAACTTAATTTACAGGCATACCAGAAGCACAAAAGACTGAAGACTCCAAGTCCTATGTTTTTTGATTGTTAACAGTCATAAGTGGTGGATAAACCATTATCTCAAAGTCAAATCGTGTGGAAGAATGTTAGCGTTGAACCAATAATGGAAAAAAAAGAACGGATTAATATAGGAAAGTTGGAGTTGGGGTCGGACTTGGTGCTTTCGAGGAAATTTCAAGAATATGAAATGCCACACCTTTAAACAAGAATTTGTTTTCCTTTCCAACTGAGAGTGATTCCTCTCGTCTTGCAAGTCAAGTACTCTATCTAGTAGGCCTGTCAAATCGGACCTCGCAGTACTGACTCAGCAACTCTAAAACTACTCCGACAAAACTCTTGTAAATTACATTTGTAGTGAAAGTGCACCATGTGAAGTACCAACGACTGAATAAGGAACCATCACTGTTTATCTGACGATTCAGAGTAACCCACTGAGTTTACTGCAGGACCACAAGACCTCCCATCGGACTCATTGATTGGCCAAAAGGACCGGACATAAAGAAGACGTCACCGACGTTGTCGCAGTCGTACGTTGGAAGTAAGAGAACCAAGTCCAACCAATGGGTGTGACGTTGTCTCGAGGTTGAGAAATATCAAAGTAGGCCGGTACACAATTTCTTGAAATTTCCTCGAAAGCAATTCTTAACTGCCTCCCTCCCACGGTCCCACCCACCCCAAGCCCAACTTTCCCATATTAATCCTTTCTTTTTTTCCATTATTGGTTCAACAATGGTATTCTTCCACACGACTTGACTTTGAGATAATGCTTTATGACTTTATTTTCATGCCACTGTTAATTTATGACCATTGCCTAACTTTCTTCCCTTTTTAATTTATAATTCTACGATTTTATAAAAAATTCAAAGTATACATTTTTCATAATTTTAAAAATATTTTTAAAAATATTAAATTATAATAAAATTGTGTTTTTTAACTCAATAAATTATTTGTTGAAACAATAATTTTAAATTAATAATTTAGTGAAAATAAAAAGGCAATCTACTACTCAAATCTGCCCCTTTTCTACTCAAACCATCTGGTCTACTCCTAGACGCATCACATTCTTTACAAACGAACCAAAATTTTAGAAATTAATGATACCTCTTGATAGTTGGTAATAATATTACAAATATTATATTGGACTTAATATCGAATTGAATTTTAATACATTATTATACCGATATTGGACAATATCATATTAGAACCCAATTAGCTATTTGATAACACCTTATTTTCAACTTGAGTTTTGGTACCTCAGCGTAGTTTAGTGTAATTAAAGTTAACCTAAGCTAGTACCTTTTTTCCCCAAAAATCCGCAAAGTTCAACGGACCCCAATGAGAATTATTAACAATTGAGGCTCTGGTTTGGCGAAGAACCCATGTCCAGCTAAGCTACCGGTTTGACCCATGTGTACCGGAGTTCTAGTTTATGTGTTTTCGAGCGAGAGAGAGAGAGAGAGAGAGAACAAATAGCAGAGGTGATTTTATTAATGGCTCTCCGGTGAGGGTAAAAGCGACATAGACAGCAGAGACCTGGCGGTTGGGCATTACCAACTTCTACAATAATGTCTTAAAAACTGCTGCCAGCCATTATTGACGTTTATAGATACAGGTTGGTTTTCAAGTCCTTCACGTACATCCCCTTCCCTGGCCTCCATAGAGAAACCATCGTGTATTGCATTGGCTGAAAATCAATGACTCGATCTATCTTAGTTGACAACACTTAGAAATTTAATAGTGTTACAAGACATCAGATAAAATAAGGGTCAAAAATTGCCCGCTAATGTAGCTACTAGCAAGAGGTATCGTTAATTTCTCAAATATTGGTTCGTTTGTAAAAAGTGTGATGTGTCTAGGAGTAAATCAGATGATTTGAATGGAACAAGGGCAGGTTTGAGCGGAATTAAATTTTCTGTGTCCATAATTCTATGTCAATCTTGTTCCAAGTGATTCCATATATATAAATATGTGAGATCTAACGAAAATTGTAGATGAGATTGTTTGAAACAGGTTAGCACAAGAGATCTCGTTCCACTTTGAATAGTAGATTGACTTTTTATTTTTACCAAATTATTATTTTAAAATTATTGTTTCATTAAATAATTTATTGAGTTAAAAATAAGAAATTTTATTATAATTTAATACTTTTCAAAATATTTTTAAAATTGTGAAAAACGTATACTTTTTATAAAATTGTAGAATTATAAATTAAAAAGGGAAGAAAGTTAGCCAATGGTCATAAATTAAGAGTGGCATGAAAATAAAGTCATAAATGGTGGATAAACCATTATCTCAAAGTCAAGTCGTGTGGACGAATATTAGCGTTGAACCAATAACGGACAGAAAAAAAAATTAATATAGGAAAGCTAGTGTTGGCCGTTGTGGTGGGGGGACAGCTAAGAATTGCTTTGGAGGAAATTTCAAGAACTTGTGAAATGCCCCACAAGACAAGCAAAGTCACGAAGAAGGGAACACAAAAAAAATAAAAGAGTGAAAACAATGACTTTTGGTTCTCTCGTTATCATCCAATGCACTATGCCCAGAAGCTAAAACCATTCAGTGATGTTTGATTGTTTGGTATTTCACATGGGTGCACTTTCACTACATACTGTAATTTACAAGAGTTTTGTGGGAGTAGTTTTGGAGTTGGTGAGTAAGTGCTGGGAAGTCCAATTTGATAGGACAACTAGATAGAGACAATCACATGTAAATGGCCGTTCTAACTTCAAGTCAATGAATTTCTTTCTTAAATAATTCGCAGAGTGTTGCGATACTCATCTTCAACAACAATGGCTTCTTCTTCTTCTTCTTTGGCCTCCCAGTCTTACCCATGGAGGTACGATGTCTTCATAAACTTTAGGGGTGAAGACACTCGTCGCAGTTTCAGCAGGAATCTTTATGATGCTTTGTACCAAAGGGCTCTCTTGACCTTCATTGACGACGATGAACTCAAAAAAGGAGAAGAGATTGCTGAGTCCCTTGTCCAAGCAATCCAAGAATCGAATGTTGCTGTCGTCGTTTTCTCAAAAAACTATGTATCTTCCGCTTGGTGTCTCGATGAGCTTGTAAAGATCATTGAATGTCATCAAACTCGTGGACAGATTATCATACCAGTCTTTTACGGGGTAAATCCATCCCATATAAGGAAACAGTCCAACGATGTTGCCACAGCTTTTGAAAGACATGAGCAAAATCCCAGGAACGCTCACAAGATACAAAATTGGAGGGATGCATTGACCAAGACTGCCAATCTATCTGGGTTGGATTCTAAGGACTTCAGGTAAAATTTTTGAACTGCCTCGTTTTATATCTATTTCAAAACTTTTATGGCAATTTGATTATAGTTAATTGTTATTCCAATTTTTGGATAACGGAAGGTAAAATCACAGTTTTTCATGATTGGCAGGTATGATCACATGCTTATTAGTAAAATTGTTGAAGATATTTCGAAAAAACTGAAGAAATCAACCATATCTGATGGTGATGACCTGTTGGTTGGGGTAGATTCACACTTTATGCAAATCAAAAATAGGATTCTGTTGGTTGAGGGATTGGACGTTTGCATTTTAGGAATTTGGGGGATGGGCGGTATTGGAAAAACTACTATTGCTGAATTCATATTTAAGAGGTTGTCATTTGAATTCGAAGGTTGTTGTTTTCTGAAAGATGTGAGAGAAAGATCAAAAGTGAAGGATTTAAGGAAAGAACTCATTTCACAGCTACTGGGTGAAAAATATCAAAACGTATATGCATTTCCTAAAACAAGACTTGGTCGTAGAAGGGCACTAATCGTTCTTGATGATGTGGATGACTCACAACAATTAGATTCATTGATTGGAGATCCGTGTTGGTTTGGTTTACGAAGTGTAATTATTATCACTGGTAGAGATAAGCAAGTGCTTGGAAGAAGGGCTGGGTTTTTATATAAAGTTGAACCATTAAAAGGTGAAGAAGCCCTTCGACTTTTCAGTAGGAGCGCCTTCAAACAAAACTATCCCAGAAATGATTACGAGTCCTTGTCTTGCTCAATTGTTAAATATGCACAAGGCAATCCTTTAGCTTTGAAGGTTTTAGGCTCCTCCCTAGGTGGGAAAACAACAAAAGAGTGGGAAAGTGCATTGAAAAAGTTGTCAAATTGTCCAAACAAGAATATTCAGGATGTGTTACAAATTGGCTACGATCGCTTAGATAGGAAGGAGAAAGATATCTTTCTTCATATTGCATGTTTCTTCAAAGGTGAAAGCAAAGATGTTGTAATGCCAGTGTTCGAAAGCTGTGAGTTTGATGCAGATATTATAGTAAGTGTTCTGGTCGACAAGTGTTTTGTGACCATTTCCGGAAACAAATTAGAAATGCATGACTTAATGCAAGAAATGGGAAAGGAAATTGTACGTCAAGAATCTAAATATCCAAACAAACGCAGCAGATTATGGGATCCAAAAGATGTCTTTAAAGTACTTGCACAGGACAAGGTAAAATTAGTCACTTGCTTTCTATATGAGATTTTTAAGAAAATATACATTGCAACATTTTGAACTTATGGTTTTCAAATAAAGATATTTTAAACATCCCTTCTATTATTATAATATAATTTTGAGAATCTTTTGTGCTTTCTTTTTTACTAAAAGAAATATTTGATTGTTGATTGTTAGGGGGCGGAAGCAGTGGAAAGCATACTGTTGGACGTGTCTAAGATAGGCAAGATAGATTTAAATCCAGAAGTGTTTATGAAAACACCTAATCTTAAATTTCTCAAATTTTATGTGCCTGATAGACAAGATTGCTTTGAAGGCCAAAATAATCTACATCTTTCACAAGGTCTTGATTATCTTCCAAATGAGCTAACATATTTTCATTGGGAAGGATGTCCATTGGAATCTTTTCCATGCAATTTTCGATCAAACCATTTGATTGTGCTTGGATTACCCAATAGCAAGATAGAACGATTCCGGGAAGAAGCCAAGGTACTTATCTTATGCCCTGTATTTTAATATAATTAATTTTCTCATAAGTAAGTTTGAAAGCAGCAACGGATGAGAATTAATCCCTTTTCTTTTTTCTAACTGCAGGATGAGAATAAGGGCTATTTAATAGCATCTCAACCGAAATTTGGTACGATCATTCGTCATTTTTGCAGTTTGATTAGAATTCCGTCTTACATAAATGGATGACAATTGGGCAAGGTTACGTCCCTAAGTTTGGTAGATTGCAAAAACATAAGTCATCTTCTGAGTAGTAGAGTTGGACTTCTAGAAGTTGTTGAAAAACTTAATCTCTACGGTTGCGAGAATTTGAATACATTCCCGGAAGTTTTAAGCAACATAAAGTATATTGATTTAGATAACAAAGCTATAAAACAGATACCTTCATCATCAGTTGAACATCTTGGCAAATTGGAAGAATTAAGCATGTTCAATTGTGATAAGCTCGAAAGCCTTCCAAGCAACTTTTTCGACGTGTTAACATCTCTTAGAAGACTTAATTTAACACGGTGCATAAGCATAAAGAAGCTTCCTAAAATCTCAGAGAACATCCATCGTTTACAGAAACTTGAGTTAGGTCAATTTGACCCAGAGATACCATCTCTATTGGCAATCTAAAAGGGCTGAAGCATTTGGCTATTTTTCTTCTTTGCAAACTTACTTTTGTGCCTAAAAGTGTGGTTAATTTTGTGAGTCTTGAATATGTATATCTGTGTGGTCCTAGATCTAACGAAACGCTTATAGACCCCCATTTGTTGCCTTTGTTGTTAGAAGGCGGCTCTTCTTTACAAAAGCTGAACCTTTGGAACCTTAATTTAAGGAAACTACCTAAGAACTTGAGCTTTCTATCTTCTGTAACTTCTTTAGATTTAAGAGGAAATAATTTTGAGAGAATCCCTTCAACCATCAAACAACTTTCAAACTTGGCATGCATTAATATAAGTTGCTGTAAAAGGCTTATATCCTTGCCAGAATTTCCATCGAGTGTCATTTGTTTACAAGCTTGTAATTGCAAATCACTAGAGCAAATACAAACCCTTAAACAGTTAATCCTTAGGTCAGAAGGCACTGAGAAGGGATTTTGTCTATGTGACTACCTAAAGTTGGATGAAGATGAATGCCAGGAAGTTACAGATCTACTGTTAGGATATTACAAACCATGGGTATGTAACTATCTTTTTTTCTCTTCTTTATTTTGTGTTGGTATAATCATTGATTTGAGTTAGAAATTTGTGTTCTTGTTGTTTAGGCTCAATATCTTATGCATCATCCTCCAAGAGGAAAAAAAATCATATGCATTATTCTGGAAGTAGAATACCAGAGTGGGTCGAGTATCAAAGTATGGGTGATTCAGTGGAAGTTCCCATTCCTTCTCATTGGCTTAATCGTGATTTGTTGAGGGTTGCCTTATATGTGTGCATTAAGTCTTCGATGAATGCACGTCTCATTCTTAGTTATGATTGCTATTTTGGAGACAATTACCATGCTGCCTTCAATTATACAATGGTTTGTACACATGACAATCAAAATGCACTTAAGGAGCACGTGGTAGTGTTCTTTCGTGATATATCTTGCGATTGGATATATGGACATGGTTATTCATTAGGGGGTGTAGCCTTGTTCAAGTTCAGTTTAGATAAATATGGAAGTACAGAAATCCCGAAGTGCGGGGTCACTCCATTATATTCCCAAGATCAGGATGAATTCTATCAAGCATTCAAGTTTCCTACTCTAATGTCCACGACGAAGATAAAAGAAGATGTTGTTGTCGACTCCAAAGTTAATTAGAAAAAGAAGGAAGGAACTTGCATGTGGACAAATCAAGAAGAAGAAAAAAAAACGAAGGAAGGCCAGTTGTGGACGTACGCATATAGAGGATGAAAAAAAATGAAGGCCAATTGTGGACAGTCGATCCTCTGACTAACGTTACTATGTCTTGCTTTGTCTCAGCCCAAAAACGTCATCGTTCTATTTACAAAAATTCACAACTAGGAGAAAAATTCAAATATTCTATTAGTCTTCCAATTTTCACCGTGACTCGTCATCGACATCATCTTCATCTTCATTCTCGCTAGTGCCTTAAAATTGTCATATGTTCTCAATCTGTTTGTCACCGCTCTCTTCCTCACCACTCTCTATTCAGATTTGACTATTTTGGGGCATTCTATTGTGATATGTTGAGCCAATATGCTATTTCTTGTAGTTATGACATCCAATTGTCATGCAAGGCTATTGTCTATCCAGATCTGAGGTTGCAAACTTTCGAGCACAGGCAGTTTATGCTGATTTCACGAAGCAATGGAATATTGGTGTTTATTTCTCGTTAAGGTTGGTTTAGCAACTCTTTCTACAAATATGTTTGATATGAAATTTGCTCATGGGCATTTATTTGATAGGAGTATATGATTCTTGAATGTGCAAAGGTGTCAAGAAATAGCAAGGGTTCTGGATTCAGCACTCTCAGCTACTACTGCCGTACCTGTTCAGAATGGAGAATCCAATGAGTCCAGATCCTCTGTTGAAGATTATGGTGCCTTATTCTGTCCAATGTTAAAACTACACCGTTTTTGTTTAAACTTCGAGACACACCTGCGAGACCCACCACAGGCGCCGTTGTTTAGCTTAAGCCAAAGCCATTGTTTTAGAATTAGCCACTTTTAAACAATACACGTTGAACAGTAACGTAAATGGCTTTACGGATACTTTTATAATTTATTTATTATACAGATCCTTTTATATAAATTTTCTCTTAATTTATTATAATTAAAAAAAGTAATCAATTTTGATTACTCATCTATAGTATGTCAAATAGTATATTTAATATATGTTTTTATATATAACAATAGAAAATTTAAAATAATGTAATCAAATTATAAATAATTTTAAATTTTAATTTAAGTTTTATTAAAATATTGAGTTAATTATTTCATATTATGACTATTGGTATCATTATATGAATAAATTTACACATCAATAAATTGATTATATACTAATAATTATTAACCACAACTGAACAAAGAAAACAATTAACAATTGATAAATAAATTATTTTAAAAAATACTATATAATAATCACTTATATATAATTAATCTTTTTATAAATTAATCATTTCTTTAATTTGATTATTCTTATTAGTATATATTAAAATCTTTGATTTATTAAATCATAGTCGTAATTTAGCGATTTTAAATAATCGAGACCTGTGCATTAAGAAACAAAAAATAGTAAACGAAGAATTTTTCACATTCATTTTGTCGAACATTTGAAAAGCAAAAAGTAGTTAAGGTCTAACTTGTAAAAGTAAATTAATTTAGCGTTCACTTTTCTATCAACTGTTTTTGGTCTATAAAAGTCTTTTCATACCATATTTTAGTGGATGAAATGCTTATGTGAGGTGTGTTCGCAATGATCTTGAAGAAGAAACAAATCATTGTAACGATCATGATTGAATAGGGATTAAGTGGGTGGAGATATTCAAAGTTATGGCCTCGTTGTGATTGTGAATATCGGTCTAATATTAGCAAGGGGTTACCAGTTCTCCTTCATGAGCTTGGTTTGGTATAAATTTCACTAAACACTAATAATCACTACCTGTAAACAACCAAAATGCGTTGCATCAAAACAAAAAAACCCTAGCCCCACATTGAAGTCCAAATTGCTTAAGACCAAGAAAAAAAATTCGAATAAACCAAAATTGGGGCACATAGATATGAAAGAAGATTTAAACTAAAATTCCAGGTAGAGAGAAAAGATCAAAATTGACGTGCTGTGGATCAAAAATCAACTTCTTCTTCTTCTCTATTTAGGAAAAAAACGTCGAGCGAGTTTCAACTGCAAGTCTTAGTTTTGGCCTTTTGTGGATTATATATATTCATTTTTACATCATATGTATTAAATCCAAATAAATAAGGATAAAAATAATAAAAATGAAACTATAAGGATACGTAATAAATAAGCTTGACTTAAATTTAATTAATTTAAACGAGTCGGATTAAAATTATCTATCTTAATAAGAAATTAAGAATATTTGTTATAATTTCTTTCTAAAAATGAACTAATTATAAAAATAAT
The DNA here is from genome assembly GCA_027563595.1 of Erythroxylum suave. Classification (NCBI taxonomy): domain Eukaryota; kingdom Viridiplantae; phylum Streptophyta; class Magnoliopsida; order Malpighiales; family Erythroxylaceae; genus Erythroxylum; species Erythroxylum suave. The sequence goes on from JAOSBN010000004.1 coordinate 2,362,093, forward strand.
TGTTGTGTCCTTTACTCGAATTAGAGCAAATATATAATTTTTTTAACAAGATGTAGGGATGGTAATGAGCCAGGTTAGAGGTCATCTTTTTTTCTAAAACAAATTCAAAACAAAGTCGTTTTATTGTTAACTATCGAGCTTAGGCCTAGGCAGCCAGGGTCAAAGACTCAACAGGTCCAAAGAACCTAGTTTAAGACGCTGGTTGGGTCGGTCGTGCTAGGCCCAAGCTCAGGCTTAGAACGGCCAATGGACTGAACATCCATCATTAATGGTTGACCTAATTTCTACGGGCATTAACTATATAACTTCATTACCTCATCATAAAAAAAGTACGACTCTCAAAAAACCTAGTATTCTTTATTCACTAGCTGCCAATACTCTCCCAAAAAGTCTTACTTGAGCATCGGAGGGGCCTACTGGCAGTCAACCCCCGATGTGCCTTGTTGTTTTGTAGGTGTTTCAGTGCTCAAATCAGCCTATCCTATGGATCCAAGTAGCGACGCCCAGCCTCACCAGAATCAGACAGAACCAGACACAGTTAGAGATCTGATCAACCGAAGCCTAATAAGGTGATGATGTGAAATTTAAAGACAAAGATATACTGCTTTAATTTCACAATATTTAAAATTTTTGATTAAATTGAAAACTTATTGAATTTATAATATTAAAATATTTTCATTGATAGTTTAATAAATTTTTAAAAAATCCTTAATCGCTAAAATTTAAAAATTCTTATAATTTTTAGTTCTTAAATTTTGATTAAAAAATAAAGATAAAAGGCATGTGGTATTAATATTGAATGTGATATTATTATTCCTACAGTATACCAATTAAATATTATTTTAATGATCTCACTAGAGCACCTTCTACTTTTAATCACATCAAATCATTTGTTCTAGTTACTCTGTTTTAACTCTGTTCTATTAAATTTTATCCATACATTTATGTGAGGTCCACATAAATGTACCCCACATAAATGTATGAATAAGATTTAATGAAACATGATAAAAACACCATAATCGAAACATGAGATATGATACCACTTTTAATAAGCCATGAACTAGATTATAATCATTAAGTCTATGATAAGTGATCATATTTTTTTTATCCGGTCTCGATAAAGATCAAAAGTCTTGAGCAACTTATCCGATAGAACAACTCAAAAGATAAAAAATTATCGTTAATTTCTTTATGCTCGTTCCAAGTTCGAAATACCATTTGAACAAATAAGAATTCCCTTCGATAAATTCAACCCAATTTTTAAATTTTGAATTAATTTAATTTAAACTAATAAATTATTATAATCACTTTAAATTATTAATTTAAATAAATTAAAACGAAACGACTCGTTTGCTTTAATTTTGTCTCTTCCTTTACCCTCCCTCTCCCATCTCTCGCAGACTCTCACTTACCATTCTGATTCAGCCAGTCACCCCAGCGCCGCGTCTCTGTCTCTCTCACCACTGCACCACCAACCACCAGGCTCAGCTGCCGTCTCTGCCCCCTTCGCCGCCGACCAGCTAGCGTATAACGTATTTCTCTCTCTGTTCAAATTTGGTTTTGTTGTATTATTCATATTCATGAATAATTGAACGTGTATGATTGTTTGGAGAAGATTGTGGAGTTGGGGTTGTAATCTGACTTAGGAATTGAACAATTGAACATGTATGCACTTTCAGTGTTTGACGAAATATCCCATTAGAGTTGGAGCTATATAATACAGTATCAATTATCCCTACACAACACAGATTAATCCAAGAATCAGTTCTCTAAATCATACCTGCTACTCTTAGTTGCTCGTAAGGACATCACTCACAACTTAATTTACAGGCGCACCAGAAGCACAAAATGACTGAAGAGTCCAAGTACTATGTTTTTTTATTGTTAACAGTGCAGCTCTACATAGGAGTATGTATCTGCATTGTTTAAGAGACGATCTTGGCTTTTTTTAATGGATGTCAAATCGTTTCCTTAAAAGTTATCTATTCGAACATTGTTCCTCGTTCTCATTCAAATATATGATCAATGCTTATATCAAGCACTAATGAAGTTCTAATGCAAGAAGGTCATCTAGTCTTAAGGTTAGACTTTTTGAGCCAGAACCAAAAAACAATACATCCTAATACACCCTTTAAATATTATTCTGTATTTAAAATATATTTTGTATAATATAAAAGGTTAAGAATTTTTTTATAATTTGTAAAAAGACAAAAGATGATAAAGATACGAGACGCAAGTTCGATAATGTGTCAAACGGTCCAAGCTCAATCAAACTCAGGCTCAAGCAATGTTTTTCGAACTCATTCGAGCTTTAAGCCAAGCTCGAGCCTAAATATTAATTTTCGGTTCTAAACCATGTCCGACCCAATATTAACCTCCAAAATATATGTTTCTACCGAAATGGGATTTTTCTGAGTCCACGCTACTATTGAATATTCCTCAAGTTGTAATAAAGCTATAAGCTTCCAAACTGGGCATCTTTTATGTATTGCTGAACATGTTATTGAAATTTCTATTTATTCTAGTTGCAACAGAAGTAGGACAATAAATGTTTCTTTTATACTTCTGAATACCTCATTGCCAAACATAACAAACAAGAAGGAAAATTTATCAATCAAGTTAAGAGCACAAAACTACAAGGAAGATTTCTAAGTAGGCAAAGATCTCTGACATGTATTGGTGATTATTTAGCAAATGACAAATCAAATAGGTTTTGATCGAGAACTAATCAAGTTTTAATTTAAAGAGTTAAATTGAACCAAATCAAATTGATTAAGTTGAAATATGAAAATGACATCAAAATAATATTAGATTTCAATCAAGTCGATTGAAATTTAATAGAGTTTAAATTCTTAAAAATTAATTTGAATTGAATTGAATTAGATATCATTTTTTAAATTTAATAAGCAAAAATAATTGAGGACGGACCAATTAAATATAATAACCCTTAACTTGCATCAATGGATGATACTAATCCAAAATGTTTCTTAACAAGTCCATGAAATAAAAAAGAAATTTTCAGATAATAATTTCTTTTTAATTAAATTTCAAATTCTTTGGTAGATAAGGATAACTTCTTTTAATTATATTTCAATTTTTAATAATAATATCGGTTAAACCTTTTAAATCTTAAATCTCTTGTTTGACCGGTTTAACTTCCAATCTAAAATTTAAAACATTGATTTTGATTACAGAAAATAGAGTCCACAGTATCTAACCAACTCCAGCTCCTAAGCTAAATTACTTTGTTTTTCTTCGTTAAGCAATCAATGGTTGGTTGCATGTACCCATCAAGCACAAGATGTCCACTTTCATTGCAACATTTAAATAAGCTAGAGATGGTATTTCTTGAATTCGTTTTAAGTGTTTTCTAAAATTGTCTTTACCCTTGAGTAATCGATATAAATGTTTTAGGGAAAGCATATAGAAACAGAAGACGACGGTAACTTGCTATAAAATCAAAGAGCCGGCCAGTCTTGTTTATCGAGCTCGTGTTTTAGGGAAAGCATATAAATGTTTTCCCTTGAGTAATCGATATAAATGTTTTAGGGAAAGCATATAGAAACAGAAGACGACGGTAACTTGCTATAAAATCAA
>JAOSBN010000004.1:2375792-2400684 GCA_027563595.1 Erythroxylum suave
GAGCAGATGTATCTTCCAATGTGCTTGATGTCTGTTGTGGGTGGTAGTGCCAGATTTAGTGATAAACAGAGGAGACTGTTCTTCCAACACTACTTCCCATGGGCCACGCGGGCTGGTGTGCAGTGTACAGATCTAATGTGTTTATACTATGAAAAGCATTTCCATGAGGATTTGGAAGAACTTCGTAGAAAATGGGGGATTACTCCTGCCCCCCTCCCTGCTCCTTAATCATATGTGATTTAGCCAGGACTCGTCATCCTTGTTTTCTTACTGTTTCACCTGTTACATTACATCACTTGTTCCACAAGATTTCATTCATTACAATTAATCGAGACATTGATTCATTCAGTCTATAGGTTCCACAAAAATGAACAAGTTGATATCATAATGATGAAATGAAGACATATTTCAGTTGCTACCACCGCCACCAGAGAAGATCCATCGCCCGGGGCAGAGTGAACCTTTGTTGCAGGTCGATCCTGCATCCGGTAAGTTACTGGTTGGGATATATACTTGGAACGACCACCAAGATGTATCGTTGTAGTAAATCACTAAGGCATTGCTTCCATCCACAAGTTTCATTCCTGTAATTCCATAGATGTCTAAAGGACAAAAAGATCCCCGTATTAAGTAACTTAACTTGTTGGGTCGTGGAAACACAAAACATTGGGTATTCAGTCAAAACATAGTTGGAAATACTAAACCCCTTAATTGGTATTCAGTCAGATTTCACTAGTTAGCTATTTGGGATTGTGAAAGATGAAGATCTTAGCCATTCCAATACAACGATTAAAGAGAAACATAGTACACTTTTAGTGATACTTTGGACAATATTCTTTTCATATCTTTAAACAAACCGGAACCATTATACACCTTCATCCTTCTTGTGCTGTTTTAACTTGGTCAAGCTACCCGTAACTCTAAAAGAATGTAGTTTCACGCCGGACTGCAATAGGTGATTGAATTATGAATTTTTATCAGAAGGTCGTGTAAGGAAAGGGTCTTGGGACCTTGATTCTTTTATGAATTGTTTCTCCACCACTGTAATGCTTCTCATCTCCTTCATAGCTTCGATGTGGCGGTTTGTTTCAAGGTTGGAATCTCTCTCAGGAGACCCTCCTGTGTCAACGATGCAATAAGCTGGGAAACAAGATAGGAACAATTCAGTTCATGCCAGCATCTGCATAGGAAAAGGGCATGACAAGAAAATGGCAACACTTACCTCTCCCTTTCGATTGAACATATGGCCTGATACAAAGCCGCGTGCATTATGAGCGACAGGAGACGTAATCTGTAAGAGGGGATGAACATTGTCAATATTCCAACAATCTACTCCGTTCAAAAAACAAATCTTCAAACTCACTGAAAAGAGTATCCAGTCATCAGCTCTGAAAGACCGGTGAAACCACATCCTGAGAGAAAAAAAATGTCAAGCAAACTATTACGGGAGGGCTATACTTAACATATGCATCGTCAAGGGATTTCATTGCTAGTCCTCGACACAAGCAATGTGATATATATGGGGTCCACTTACGAATGGTCTAGACTAACAGCAGATGTCTTCAAGCTTCTGGTGCGATGGGGATTCAAACTGACTTGAAAAAATATGAGATCTGAAGCATATGCTGCAACACATCTGCAACAGGATCAACTAGAATATGTTCAGGAAATTATGACAAGTTATAAAATTTATTTATTAAGTTCCTTGTTGGCTGCAGCCGATTTAAGAACCCAGAGACCATAATTCTATTCCAACAAGCACCGTGTGTTCAGTTGATTAAGAAGCAAATGTACGGAGAGAAAAGGAGAGAAAGAAACCGGACAATTATCAACTGCAGGAAAATAATTCCAGAAAATGATACCAACTGATCTAATGAGATATAGTTCAGCAAAGAGCCTACTTACCTATGCAAAGCCTGGCCATCTGAAAGTTTTCCTCTCGCTCTAAGCCAGTACCTCAAGCTGAAAGGAGATGGGAGAACAAAAATATGTCTTAACGACACTAATGAAGCATCTGAAATGAAAAAAGCATGCAGTATCAAAAGCATAAGATTATGCGACATAGTAAACTAGTCCTACCTTGGAGGAGATTTTGTCTGTTTTGTGTTTGTATTACGCTCACAGAATTTTATTTCTATGGGCCAAGGTATAAAATTCATTCCAGCCACCTTGTTCCTATATGTCCTGAAACAGTTGATGGAATTTCCAACATTTATTTGCAGTGGAATGTTACATATAGTAACATATGCAATTCCGATGTTATAGGAGATATTGCTTGTCTTCCAAGCCTCTGAACCTACTTAGCACAAACTAAATTTACAATGCAATCAGAGTAATAGTTATGCCATGGACATTTGGTTAACATCTAAGATGCCTGCAGTGGTGGCCAAAAAGATCCATTGGACAACTGCATCTTAGTAAAATGGAAACTAGTGTACTGTGGTAGCTGCTTGTCATTGTATGCAGAAGTAGTGCAGTGCAGACACTCGAGAAAAAGTTTATAGACAACAAAATGGGATAGTGCACGGAGTTGTCAGAGAGAACAAAGAAGCTGTAGAAAGGGCAATCGCCTTTCTAGTACGATGGGCCTACAAGAAATGATATAGAATGCATTAAGAGGAGTTCAAAATCCAATTTCACATGCCTTGGAAGACGAGGATCAGTCAGGCGTCTCTCTCTTAGCTCTTCCATTGAGAGAAGCTGCCGTAGAACATTGTTCAAAACCATTTCAGCAAGCGACTAGAAGTACAAAACAATAACTACAAGCACATTCCATTTACCATTTCTGGTTCTGCAACCAATGGCATTGTCACTTCCTGGTGATCAAACCCCTGCTCTTCTTTCTGTAAAATCAATTTCACCCATAATTACTGAATCCGTAGAATGTTGTTGGCAATCCTCTGTAGCTACCTCTTCAAAACACATATGAAGAGAGTAAAGCTCATCTTTACTGATGAAAATTAGTTGGTTTTGCCCAAGTAAGAGATAAATATGATCAATTCATCTCTAAATAAGACAAATGTAGAAAATACAGGGAAATCTATTGATTAGAAATGAATTTATTATGGTTAATAGTAGAATATATCAGTCATCTCATATGTAAATTCAAAGTTCTATACTATAGCGAAGCACTATAAATGAGAGTTTAAGGTGAGGACAATGATTTCTCTACTCACTCAATGCTATCTCATACCAGTGAGAACATTTACTAATCATTAACATGTTCTTAGAAGTATTTTAGATTTCAAATGACTATCCAGAGACATGGTAATATGCAATCTATATACACTCCTTTCATAAAAACACATATTTGAAGTTTTATCACCATCATCTCTTTAACCCATATGATACTTGATGCAAAAAAACTTTAAAACTATAAAGGAAATAAAAGAGGAAAGATTAGTCAACCACAAGGTTTAATTTAGTGGGATAAGAATTGGGAATTGAGCTGACATTCAAGATAAGGGCTGAAATTTAAATTATGTTATGATTCTTTATTAAATAGAGTTAAATATGTTATTCTATTTTAGGTATATTATCCTAATTGTTTAGGACTTATAGAATTCCTATTAGAATAGAATTCGAATTTGTTAGGAACATTTACCTACTAGAATAGGGGTTCTAAGAACCCTATATATATGTGTAGTCAGCCCTTCAATAGAATATAGATTCCATAATTCTTCTACCAACTTAAATTTTTAACTAGAATGCGTGATACTTTTTTCTAAGAGTGATTCCTAGTTTTCTATCCTCCATTCGTTGTATCCCTCACTAAATTTCAGTCATCTCAAACCTAAATTCCGATCATATCAACCCTGAAATTCTAAGCCTAAATTTCTGGCAATCAAAACCCTAAAAAACCGACTATACCAAATTTGAAATTTCAGCATTCTTGGCCGAAATCCAAACCTGAGACTTGATATTCTAACAGCTTAATTTGTGGATTTTAGCTACTAATTGATACTTCTTTTATTTGTCTTACATCAATACCATAAGAAAACAATAAGTGAGCTGATTTCTGGAACGAAAGAATCAATGGCATTATGGGCAAAATCAAGCCTAGATGCCTAAGTTCGTTCATATAATCTTAATTATATATAAAAAAATATTCACCTGCCTTACCTGAAATGAAGCAAACAGTGTGAACACAACAATTCCTTTTTGTATTGCTTCGACCCTTCGAGTAGCAAAGCTTTTCCCATCACGCATACGATGAACATTGTATCCAATAGGAACTACAAAAAGGACAAGTATACCCCATAATGATATCTCTTTAGTGAATTGAAGGATTATGTCCCAATAAAAATTTATTGGTCATAAAATAAACCAATCTATAACCTTTAACAAACCAGACTTTCCATGCTCCCATTACTATGATGGAAGATTTCAATATTTGAGCCATTTGAAAAATTCATCGCCAGTAACTACCTATGCAAGTTCAAGGCTGAACACATCTAGGAGTCATACTTGCTAACTGCAGAATGTTGGGAGTAATGCACTATAATGAATTACCATATACCAGCAGTTCATCATGATCAATAACACTAACAACAAACTTACTGTCAAAATCCCCAACAAGAAGAAAATTAGCATGCAAGCTATGGACAAATTTAAGGCAATCAACAGTTTTTGATGCTGCAGCCAATGCCTGCATAAGACAACAGATAACTTTAAATACATGAAAAAAACTAGTGATTTTTCTATAATTAATGGTAATCACTCTCACAAGGGATCAAAGGAGAGAGGAGTTTAAAAAATTCAGAGAAAGCTTGTGTGCTAGTAACTTCTTCAATACTTCAGCACAGCCACATATGCATAAGTAAAAATGAGCAAACAACTCTTTCTATCCATAGACGATACGATCAGCCTAACTATGTCACTGATATGAAAACAGCAATAGTAAATGATCCAGGACAAATGCAGAAGTTAGAGAAACCGAAGCATACCTGCCCAACAAACTGTCCACCAAAAACCTTTCCAAATTTTGGGGCATCAGGTAAGGTGATACCCTGGAATAAATTCACCTATAATCAAAGAGATCATATTTTAGCATAGACCAGAAGTTTTAATAACAGAAACCCGTGGATCAAATAGTAGCTACCAAATAATTAAGCGAAGCAGAAAACTACTACTCATTGTTATCATAGATGTGGAAATAGTATCTCAGAGCATGCCATCCAAAAAAAAAAATGTCATTGTTCCTACATCTCCTCACAGAAGAAACAGGAAATAGTTTCTGCAATTTCACCACTAAAATTCTTAACCATGAATTTAAGACTTCAAACTGTACAAGATCAGGGAGTATATACTTCTATTGGCTCCACGTGCAGTATATTCTCCACAAGAGAGCACGTGCCTGGTGGCTTCTCCGCACTCCATATTGATTTTGGTCGGAGCAAATTGCAATGCTCACGAGGCAGGATTATGCAAGTCAACTGTTTCATAACATAAATCCAAAAGCAAAAGTTGAGATTCCATCCATAAAATTCAAGGAAAACAGCGCAAAAAATAATACTTTCTAACGTTTTGCCACTACCTTAGTGAAAGCAATCACATTTGACTGCTGAACGGAATCAGATATTCCTGCACAAGCCACCACATATCAATCTAGCCACAAATTATATCATCATAGGAAGTCCTATGGTCACCAGACACCAATGCATTAAAGAATTGTGAATAATTGCATCACAATATATAAATTGAGGGCAGCTAAATCACTGATGATCGAGCGAAACAACACCTCACCATCACCAAAGCAATCGTATCGCTTCAATTGAAAATCAGCTCGGAGTTCTTCCTCGCAATGAAATGATCCAGAGACTTGAGCCTATGTGATTCTCATCATAAAAGAGAATTTCCAGTTCAGAGAAGACACATTTAAAAAAAGAAAAAGAAAATAATAAATCAAAATATAAGGAGGCTAAAGCAAACAAACCTCTCCTTCCCATATGAAATATATTCCTTCACCAATCTCCCCTTCGCGAATCACATACTTTCCTTTCTCTAAAACGTTAAAAGACAGAATCTTTGGAACACCAACCTTTCAAAGTAGGAAAAAAGATGAAAAAGTAGCAAATTTTCGACAAAGTACCATAGTGTTTAACAGTAACAAGTTGGGCAATTTTCTTAAGAGAAGAGCTGGGGAGCTTCTGCAGCAAAGGAACCAAACCTAAGAATTCGATCACTGCATAAACCCACACACATTAAGCCAACGGAGTTCTGATTGGAATTGGGGTTTACAGTCATTGAGTACGTGAAAATGCACCTGATTCGGAGTTCATATTTCGCCGGAGAGTCCAAATGTATTGAAGAATCGTTCGTATTGATTAGCGTATCGCACGTCTTTGACTTGAGTGATTTCGCATGTCAGTGTGACGTGGACTAATAGCCCAATGCCGTAATGCGTGAGGCATGAGTTTCATGCCATAAAAATAATATATATATATATATATATATATATATATATTAAAAATAGCTTAATTAATTAGTTAACTAATTTTTATAAATTAAAATGAATTAATAAATTTTTATTTATGTTTAGACTAATTTAGATTCGACATTACAATTTACTTCAATTTTAAAAAGCATTACAATTTACTTTGCCATATATAGGAGTTTCATGCCAATGTAAGTCAATTATTAGAGATGATATCACGCCAGTTGTGAGGTTTTGTAGACCTGAAGTGAAAGAAAAGATGTGAGCCCGCTATCATTACCTCTATGTGTAAGAAAATAGCTAATTCTTACAAAAAACTAGAGATTCGAAATAACAAAGTAAATCAGGAAACCCTAGGTACAGGCTCAGCTCGCCCCTACCCAAGGCGAGGCTTAGATGATATTTAGATTTGATCCGGTTCGATCAAGCACGGATTATCTAAATCAATTTATCTTGTCGTCAAAATTTTAAAAAGTTCCAAGTTTTAATAATAAAATAATATTATAAATTGTTTAAAATATTATTTAAATATAATATTATTTTAAACTTCTTACCCTCAAAGTCAGGATGCTCAACGTTAGTCATAACGTCTTTCGTTGGATTCGCTTGCCCAGATAGTTGTGTGATGATTTGGAGCGCCTCATGCGTCATTTCGTTTGGGGGTCAACAAGCGAGCATCTCACTCGTAAATTGGGAATCGGTTTGCCAATCCAAGAAGAACGGGGGCTTAGGACTCATAAGAATTCGTCCAACCAATGATGCTTTCTTGACTAAGATGGGCTGGTCAATCCTTACCAACCCGAACACCCTTTGGATCCTCATTTTAAGAAGCAAATATCATCTGACCCCGTCCCACGTCCCCTCCTCGCTCAATATACAGGGGGTTTCCAGCTTTTGGAGGGGTATCGCGGCAATCTGGCCAATTGTCTACCACGGTATCCGCTGGCAACTGGGCAAGGGACAACACGCCTCCTTTTTGACTGGACAATTGGATTCCTGAGTGGGGACCCCTTTTCGCAGTTACTACTTCCCAGATTCCTGCAAATATCCTCTACAAAAAAGTTGCCGACTTCCTCAATGTGGATGGCAACTAGCAGTGGGATTCCTTCCCGCACTACCTCCCTACCACAGTTTGCTTGGCTATTGTAGCTGTTTAGATAAATCCAACGACTACGGAGCCCAACTCCATATGCTGGGCCCACTCTGCTAATGGCAAATTTTCAGTGACAACCGCTTATGATTTCATTACTGGACATTCAGGGGACAGCTCTAGTAACATATGGGCGATAATTTGGAAATGAGAGGGCCCACAAAGGGTCCGCTTCTTTCTTTGGCTGATGATCCAAAATAAACTCCTGACTAATCACCAGCGAGCAAAGCGCCACCTCACTATGGATCGCAGTTGTTACGTCTGCGGCTAGGAGGAGACCACACTCCATGTCTTACGCGATTGCCCACGAGTTCGAATATTCTGGCGACACTTTCCAATGGAGTTGGTCAATGACTCCTTTTTTAACATGGATATGGAACACTGGGTATATACTAATCTCACAATCTATTGTCAGACCCTATATGGAGACTGGTCCCTGCTCTATGGGGTAGCCTGTTGGATGCTTTGGAACTGGCGTAATAAAACTCTCTTTGAAGCCGACTTTGATTGGCCAGAGAACGGTTTGCTGGCGGTCAAAGAGTATGTGGCACGGATAATTAGGGCGAGACACGTGGAAAGTCAGGTTTTCCTGACCTGGAGCCTCCCAGTCGGCAGCCTAGTGCAGTGGACCAAACCCCCACAAGACTGGGTCAAAGTGAATACCGATAGAGCGGTCAAGCCTTGGTCGTCAGTGGCGACCGCCAGTGGTATCATTCAGGACAGTCAAGGCCAATGGTGTGGAGACTTCCTTCATAAGCTAGGCAGATGCTCCCCTTTAATGTCTGAACTTTGGGGGGTCCACTCGGGCCTTTCTTTGGTTTGGTCCCTAGGGTATCGCCGACTAGTACTTGAAACAGACTCCTTGGAAGCGATCACCATGATCACATCCCCTTTTACTGAGACTGACGGCACTCATTTTTTGTTGGCAGGTATCCGCAACTTTATTCACCGTGATTGGGAGATTCACCTCCAGCACGTACCACGCGAAGGCAACCAATGCGCCCACACTTTGGCTGCACAAGCCAGCTATGTCAATTCCGAATTCCATATCCTTCGACGCCCTCCAGAGACAGTGCGGGACCTGATGGGGCAAGACCGGCTTGGCGCCATCTACCGTCGAGCTATAGCTTAGCTTATTTCATTTGCTTGTTTGAGCATTTCCGGTGTACAAAAAAAAAAAAAGTCTTTCGTTGGACTACACATGATTAGTATCTTATAAAATTAGTAATTTTGTTTATAAAAAATAAATTATTTGACGAACCTTTTATATTTATCCGAATAAAAAATTTAATAAAAAATAATTTTTAATCTTAAAAGTTAAAATAAAATGCGTTTTTTAGTTTTTTTATTTATCCAGATTTCATTTAAGTCATAATCCTCCTTTTCTTGAAAAAATAATTTATTTTGAAAATTAATTTTATTTTCATATCTGTTTCTTTTTCCCTTTCTATTTTTTGTCTCTCTCAATTTTTTGAATAAAAATAAGTGAAGATATTTTACTTAAAATCAGGAATGTCAATGAACCGACACGAGCTCGGGCTCCCAGGCCATAGTGGCCCGTGGCCCAGCAGGCCGAATACAAGAAAGTGCACACAACACCATTACATTTCGAGGCAAATCTGATTCAAGAATGAACTGGATCATCAAAGCTGTTCAAATTGTAGGACAATCCTCAGAAGATTAATACAGATTCTTATGATAGGTTTCAGGATAACACAACTACAACTCAACGATGCAAGCAGAAAATGAAAAATGGTATAAAATTCAAAGGTATTCTTAAAAAGCTCCAACAAAATTTCGAAATGATGATGGCTGTCTTACACTAAGTAGATATCCGATTATAGTAATCATTTCTTCTTCTCTCCGACGCCTCCAGCCCTGCAAATTAATGGCACGTTAGAATCCCAGCTGAAGTAAACTAATCTTGAAAGTAAAATCCATTCATCAGTTTAACAGACTGTCTATTTAGTTCAATCTTGTTTGGTACAACTGACAAAGCAATTTCAAAACCTATAATCGATGCACGGTAGACAAATTACCTCATCTTGCGAAGTACGCTAGACATTTCCTCGCGCTTCTTTTTCGCTCTCTTGTGGGTTCCCAACTTTCTCTTGGCCACCTTCAGAGCACGCTTATCTTTCCCAACCTTCAGAAGCTCGGTAATCCTCTTCTCATAAGGAGCAAAGCCAGCAACCTCCCTTATAAGACTCCTTACAAAACTGACCCTCTTGCTTGTTTTCTAACATAAGATTTTGAGACAAAATGAATCAGAAAACAACCAACAAGAAAGAAACACAAGTAGTGTAAAAACAAGGACAAATCCAATAAGTTCTACTACTCAAGATTTAAAAAGGAGCAATATTAGAAACCAATAGGTGGGAATGGCCAGCCCAAATTTTTTCCCCGTCCCAAATGTTTGGGTGAAAATGACATCGTTTTGGCATTTCAGATGACACTGGTTGGGGCCGGGGCGACCCTCCCGAGCCTGAGCAAGGGTCTAGGTCAACTCAGGCAGCCGCTGGCCGGCCTGCCATCCCTGCCGATGAGTCAACCAGAAAGGCAATAAATACACTATAACTGAAGAAAGAAACAGCTTACCCCCTTTCTATCAGAAGGACGAGCAGCCAACTCCTTCTTGGTCACTATATGGCCTCTGTTTAGACCAACAAAAAGGCCTGTGTTGGGCTGCTTGGGAGCCATCACCTGAAAACACAAACATCCCACAAAATGAGACTTGGAAACTAAAGCAAATGATAAATACGAATATCAAATTTATATGGATTGGTACGATCAATCAGGATTTAGACATTAGTGACTGTTTCATTGTATGGATTCCTTCTCCTATAAGCTATCTCCAACAAAGCGTAACATAGAAGAAGTAAAGTTCTATAATCCTATTTCTCCATACTATAACAGAGACCTCAATCTGAAACGCAAAAAACCCCAATTATCTAGTTCTGCCAACAAATTAGAAGAAAGTACAACGAAGTTCAAATGAAATCAGAAAAGTACGAGGAATCAAATAGCTTCCAGTTAGGGTTTCGAAATTACCTCTGACCTTCGTAGTTCTGTGGCTGCTACTGGAAGAACTTTCCAGTCACATCTAAGATTTATAGCAAGCAAGTTCTCGGGTCGGGTTTGTCCTGTCGGTGGAGGGAGGATAATTCGGTAACACGACGTCGTTAGTTGCTACATTGACACTGGAAACTGCGTCGCATTGGAAATACGAAACCTACATGAGCTATCGTACAAAGTTGGAGGAGAATCTAATCATCATTGAATGGAATTTGGAAGTAGATTCTCTGCAAGCCAACTAGAATTTCAACAAATGGGTTTGACTAAGAGGTAGGTACCCTATCATTATACGACTGTTCTTCCGCTCTCTTTCGTTTTTGTTTTGGATTTAATCTCGGTTTTGCTCCGCTAATTCTCCACTTTCTCATTAGTTGCTATAAAGAACTTTGCTTTTGTTTCTTTTTCTGTTTTTGGCAGCGACAAATTACCCAGGAATTGCCAAAATAACAACTCTGTCTTCTTGTTGGGTCTCTGTTGGTTTTTTCTAGTGCTTATCTTTTTGAGTTCTTTTATGGGTTTGGTTCATGTTGGATTGTTAATTTGTCCTTGTGTAGCAACCCAATAGTTAAAGTTGTGATCTTTGCTGATTTATGCTTCGTGGGTGTCCTTCAGTTTTGGAATTTGAAGGCTTGTGTCTTGTGTTTGTGATTACAACCTCGTTTTCAATTGAATTGTGAAAGTTCCTCTCTTTTAGTTCGCTATATAGGACAGTTTGAAGCTAGGGTCAACAAGCTTCGAACTGCCATATACCTCTTTCGCTTCGTAAGTATCGTTGAGAAACCTCTTCCTGTCGTTGAATGGTTTATACTTTCTCGTGAAGTTCTGGTACATCCTAGACCCCAACATCAAATGCTTCTCAGAATATAGAGATATAACGTTGCTACACGTTAGTTCTGTCTTGATCGTTACCATCCTCCTTCGGTTATAGGCTTATGCTTCTATCTTTCTTTTAATCTGTCACTGTCTGCCTTTTATCATTTGAAGAATGTTCTGTTGACATGTTGGTTATCATGCTTCGATCATAGACCTCTATGTCGTCCATCTGTGGCCTTCCACTCCTTGAATGTGTGTATTGTCTGGCTTGTGCTCGATGGGTATGGAAAAGGTGCCTATACACTGCAGGGCATGAGAGTGAAAACTGGGGCCTGGCAACTGCTGAAGAGTTTGAACCTATTCCTCGCCTGTGTCACTTAATCCTAGCCATATACGAAGATGATCTTCAAAACCCCATTTGGGCACCCCCAGGAGGTTATGATATTAACCCAGATTGGATAATTTTAAGAAAAACCCATGAAGAAACTGAGGGGAGATCAACTCCTTATTTGATTTACCTAGATCACAACAATGCTGACATAGTGTTGGCTGTTAGGGGGCTTAATTTGGCAAGGGAGAGCGACTATGCAGTTTTGCTTGACAACAAACTAGGGCAGACAAAGTTTTGTGGGGGTTATGTGCACAATGGGTTATTGAAGGCAGCAAAGTGGGTTTTTGACAGAGAGTGTGATGTTTTGAGCGATTTGGTTGCAAAGAATCCAGAATATAGATTGACATTTGCAGGGCATTCTTTAGGGGCAGGGATGGTTTCATTGATGGTGATATATGCAATTCAGAATCTGAACAGACTGGGAAATATTGAGAGGAAGAGAATTAGATGCTTCGCAATGGCTCCTGCTAGGTGTATGTCACTGAACTTGGCTGTGAGATATGCTGATGTTATCAATTCTGTTGTACTCCAGGTAGGATTGTAGCATCCTAATCTGTAGGACATTTGTATATCCCGCGTTGCTTTTTTAATTCTCAAGTGTCCTGCCAATACATTTTGTCAAAATGGAACCTATTAAAGTGCAATTCGAATGAACAGATGCTCCAAAATTTTGGACAGACTCCAGAAGATGATGATAATAATGGTGAATGGCCTTAGTGGCTGTTGTTACAACAATATTTTACGTGGGTGTATTAATTTTCCTATGTTTGAAACACTAGTAGTAAATTCTTGATGATAATTATATGTCCAGAAACCTTAAGTCTATCAGTAGCTCCTGAAAGATAGGGAGTCAAACTTGTGTATTGAGCCACCAAATCATTTCAGTCCTGTTTTCCACGTGATATGCTGTTGTTTAGGCAT
Source organism: Erythroxylum suave (assembly GCA_027563595.1). Lineage (NCBI taxonomy): Eukaryota > Viridiplantae > Streptophyta > Magnoliopsida > Malpighiales > Erythroxylaceae > Erythroxylum > Erythroxylum suave. Next base: position 2,388,579 of record JAOSBN010000004.1, read on the forward strand.
CAACCACATAGATTGAGTATTGATCACTTTAATGTTCATGGGACTCCTAGAATACTAAGTTGTCATGAATATATCTCTGTCGGCTGTGATCTAATAAGAGTAATGAAACAGGATGATTTCTTACCACGCTCAACAACTGCCTTGGAGGACATTTTCAAGTCACTTGTATGGTAAGGGGTTCTATGTCTGAGTAACCTTCCTATTTACTATTTCCATCTCACTTGCATGTCAGTCTAGTACTTTTTTGTAGAAACTTTTCAATTATGATACAGATATTCCAGATATTTTCCTTGTTATCATCCTCTAAAGTAGATTTCCTTTTTCTTTAAATAGTTTGCCATGTCTCCTATGCTTCACTTGCTTAAAGGACACATGTACCTTGGAGGACAAGATGCTCAAAGACCCAAGACGACTATATGCACCTGGCCGATTATACCATATCGTTGAGAGAAAGCCACTACGGTAGGTCAAGCAGAAATGCAATATCTATACAATCTTGTTGATCATTTGCTGTCTGTTAGACGAACAGTTTTTATCAATCGAATCCTATATCTATCATGAAATAACTCCAGTTCTGGTTGCAGGATTGGAAGACTTCCCCCAGTTGTTAGGACAGCAGTGCCTGTGGACGGCAGGTTTGAGCATATAGTTCTTTCGTGCAATGCAACTGCTGATCATGCTTTAATCTGGATAGAGAGGGAATCTCGAAGGGCTCTTGATGTAAGTTACTGATTACCGTCTTGCTAAGCAGTAGCTGATTTGTTTCTGAGTTTGTGTAGCTCCATATAAATGTATGATTGATGTGTATTTACACATCAACTGCGCATCCTGTATGTAATCTTTGTAAATTTCCCAGAAGACATTTAAGTTTGTATTTATGGAAGATTACAAATTACTGCTTTTTTTTTTCCAGCAATATTGAGATCTTGTTTCTTGTTTAGTTGATGCTGGAGAAAGATCAGATCGTGGGGATTCCAATAACGCAGCGGATGGAGCGACAGGAATCTCTTGCACGAGAACAGACTAACGAATACGTAGCAGCTCTTCAAAGGGCGATTGCTTTGGACATCCCACATGCTTATTCATCATCTCCATATGGAACCTTTCTTGATGCACAGGATGGAGATTCCCTTGCTAGCTCAAGTGAAGAAAGTTCATTACTGTCGTTTAAGAGAACAAGGGGCCGGTGGGACAACTTTGTAGAGCGTCTTTTTGATGTCGATGAATCGGGCCGAATGGTCTTCAAGAAGTCTGTCAAATAGATATTTCAGCATGTAATTAACCTGTAAATGTATCATTCTTTAATGATCAATTATATTACGATTTTTGTTTGTTATACAAATGAGAAGCAGCTTGTACACACATTAATCCTGTGAGATATGCTGCGTTAAACAGTGTGAAAAAGACTTGGAGAAAAAAAGAGAGAGACTGTTCATCCAATAATGGCTAATGATTTCAGATTCCTGATAGTACACTGATCAAATCAGAGATTTGACCACTTCAACGATCTTTACTAAGTTAACAAATGAGCATAAGAGGAGCTTGATTCTGGGAACCTAACTGCATTGTATTGATGATTTCATTTACAGAGACTGATACATTAAACTAATAGAACACAATTTCCTGATTTGCAACACATGAAAGATGAAACCCAGCTCTTTTCTGGGGGTATTCTATACTGCATTCTTGTAACCCTCTACACCTGAATATCAAGAACTCTTTCCCCTGCAAATGAAAATGTAAGATATCAGCGAAAAGCACCCAAAGAATGAGATATGATGGAAATTTTTATTAAAATTAGTCTTAGAAACTTCCCACAAATTCACTCTAGCAGTCACAAATTGCAGAACTCGCTGCAATCTTAAATAAGCATTGAATACTATTATTTTATTATTGTTAATATATGGGGAACTATTTAAGCGATTCTGCATAGAGCAGAGCAATTGAAAAACAAGAAGTGGCCTATGCATGGTAGAGAAATGAATTGTCCCTTTCATCCTTGTAGGTTAGTCGATCAAAGCAAAATACTGAACCTAGATAATTGGGGATAGACGTGTAGCATTTGGAGGAAATCAAGACAGTTTCAAACAACAACTGCACAAAGAAATTGTTTTACCGTGCAATCTCTTGACAAAATGCTCGAATTCTATGAAATTTTGTCTCTCCATCAGAAGTGAACTAAGTCTAGAGTAGGTAAAAGAAAAGAAGTGCCTTCTATCTGGATCATTCAAGGGCTTAGCCTTATCCAGAATCTTATTATAAGTGAGCCTGTCATGGCTTGGAAGAGCATTTTCACTAGCAATTGGTAGGTCAACATCCCATGCAGCATTCAGCACCTGAAATTTTAATAAAACAGTGGAAGCGGCATCAGGTTCTGAACTTAACACAATGAACTCGTAAAATACATACTACGGAGTTTCCTAGAAGAGAAGTAATCAAGCTTTTAGAAAGATCTTTGCTTCACAACTTGCCCGACTTAATCGAAACAGTTAGTTTTCTTACCTGCCATACTAATGCCTCTGGATCTGCTAGCTCTTCCTCTATCTCCACTTGCTGCGTATAAGAAAAACAGAAATTCAACACAGCTCCACGCTTCTTAAGCATTCCTGCAATTGCAGCATAGCCATCGCGATTGCTTGGATTATAGAACCCAGCAGTTAATTCAGCAGCATGTCCAGCTGTCTTGTACCACCAGTGAATACCTGATAGCTGCTCAGCAATTAAAATGTGGCAAACAGACTGAATCAAGCTGAAAAAATTTATACAACTAAAAGATTTCATTGTCTAAAATTCTTCAAAGGTGCTTAATCCTTCTTTTGAAATCATTTGTCTTAACTTCATAGAGGAAAAGATAATCAAATTAAAGTCAGACTTGAAGTCTGACAGAAAAGAAATAGGTCTTAATTTCAATTTCCTTTACATTTTGAGCAATTTAGCTGAAATAAGAATGAACAGTTTCTGGCAATAAATCATACCTTTGCAGCTATACAGGTACCTTCAAAAGCCAACTTTGCCAACAAAAGTACCTGATCCCCATGATCAATTAAAACTTGTGAGTACCAACTAAGGAAGAACCTGCCGTAGTAGCCATCATAATCTCCTCCATCACAGAAGAAACCAGTTTCATGTGGATGGGAATTATAAGAACCCGCATTATCTGGTCCCCTTGCCCAAAAGGGGTGTCCTCTTGCTTCTGCTTTCTTCCTCAGGCTTTTCAGAAGATACTTATCACAACACTGCAAGTGATAATTTAAAACAGATAGCAATTGGTGAAAATAACTTGAGGAGATAAAATTCAAGGACCACATTCAAGAAAGAGGGACAGACAGCAGTGTACAAAATGGCCCAAATCCCACTATTATTCAATTATGAGACCAATTGTTGGAAACTCTGGCATCGAACTTCCCTTCCTTAAATTAGTTCAATAAGAAAACCTTCAGAACCAAAAGTTTGAATATCTTCAAGGTAAAATTTGCTGAGGCCAAAATCCATGAAAGGACAACTACCTGAAATTCACCAATGCCAGGATATCTCCAACCATGCTTTACAGGACATGATGGGTATCTCAGCTCGCCACAAGGGCCAAGCCCAATTTCAATCATTGAAATAACACCATCATCAAATAATTCACCAAACTCTACCCGGAAGCTTCTCATGTAGTCAAAATATACCTGCATGAGTACATTGAAGGTAAAACACAGAATCACCCTCTTGGACCCATTGGCAAACAATTCCCATTTATGTGAAAGCAACAACACCGAAAGTGAAAGCACTATTGCAGCCAGGAACACAATTTATATCCAATTTCAGATTCCTACACTATCAGCTATCGAAAAAACAAAGCAACTTCCAATATGAATGCTCAAGGGAACAGTTTATCTATGTGGTACTGCATTATCCTTTAATGAAGTAAAGAAAATTAGCAGACTCCAGATTAAAAAAGCATAACTGCAAGAAGTTGGCAAACCACAGATTCCGAATTCTGTGATGCCTGATTGCTATAACAGCGAGCAATACCTCAAGAGCAGTCCGTCCTCTTAATACTCGTTCTTTGTCAATTCCCCATGAGAGGCATTCAGGATTGCGTCTGCCTTCCCTATCAGTAAAATATATATCTGGATTACTTCGTCCTATTTCTGAAACCCAATGTGGCAGCGGAATACATGCATCATCACCAACATTGCCACCACATTCATGAAATGACATTACAACCTGAAGCATTCATGAGACATGGCCCATCAAATCCAGAGAGAAATTGAGAATATTCAAAAGCGTAGACCAAAAGCCTTTGTTGTCTTGCTCCTTTTTTATTTTTTTGTCTAAAGCTCTAATTCCAACCACAAGAATGTTTATTTTGGAAAATGAAATCATAAGAGAAATGTAGCAAGCCAGGCAACAATGCATATGGGTACCCATCCACACACATGTACCATATCCTCTGGTTTTAATAAGAGACTCCTAAGAAAGGGATATTACAGCTATATTATAACAAGGGAGAAATCATGCTGTCAGTGCAGTGGAACAAATTCCATCTAAAACTCACTTGTAACTTTAGCTTAAGTTCATGAACCATCTGAAAGAGCCGTTTGTAACCAATCCAGTTATACTCCTGAGGAGCATGTGCCTCTACAATTCCCCACCAGCAGTCAACCATAACACCATCTACATTAGCAGACTTCAATACCCTTAGTTGTTTTAATAAACCATCTGGATCAACCAACTCACCCTTCATATTGATGATTCCCAACTGCAAAGATAAGATACAGCATGATATGATTTTTTAAATTACTTACAAGACCTTAGGTTGACAGTTTGGCTGACAGTGCTAAGCATTAATAAATAACAATGAAAATAGGTGACATATTTTGTCTCCATAAATAAATTTAATTATTAACATACATCAAAGTGAGATCAGTAAAAAGACCTGTAACTTAAGTGGAAAAACTCACTCACTGGTAGCATGACATAAACTGGTATGTATGAGGTGCCTGTAAAATCACGCTCTGGTAGCTTTGGATTAACGTCAACAACCTAGATAACCAAACGAATAAGATGAAGCAACCATCTCAAAAAACTCTCAAATTTTAATTTAGAGGTTGTCAGGATGTGAAATATGACATCAATAATGAGCTGGTGCTTCTTGCTGGATCAAAGAATTATCACGTACGGATTACACGTGTGATAAAACTAATCAAAGCCTCATCAATATTGAACTTTAGGTGATCTGCCATCAGCACCTAAGAGATGTAATGCGGCATACTTTAATTCTATATGGATTCTTACCTGCTTGTCACTGATTATATCAACAGAGCCCTCAACCACAGGATGACCCTCCAATTGTTCTCCTGCATCTCCAATCATTGCTGGAGTTTGAGAATGACTGTTTGTGGAAAGATCAGAAGTTGGAGTTGGTATAAAAACACCTTTCATGCGGCACGAATTGTACTCAAGCGAGGTTCGAAAACCTGGAGAAACTCCCCTGAGGGATGCAGGTGGAGTCTGTTGCTGTTGTTGGGATGATGAAGTTACCCCAGCTGAAGTACCAACGGCAGGCCTTGACCCCTGAAACATAATGATTTTTCCAAGATTTATCAGAGCCATAGATCAACGAACACCAAAATGGTTATCCATAATATTCTTAATAATCAATACAGATTTCTTTTCACTAACCTGGAAGGAATACATGAATAAAAGAAAAAAGAAAGAATGGCTCTGGACTTGCAAGATAAGTACCTGAGATCTAGAAGGAAAGGTAGTTCCATCAGGAAGAACAACCCAACCAGCTTCCCTGGCCAAAGCAGCAATTACATCATTAATATCAGCTCTAACCCTCAGGTTATAGTTGCCATGTCTTCTTAACCCTGCCAAGATCCTTGCAGTGATTGCCCTTCGATGCCGCTCTCTTAACTTGGTCCTCTCTTTTTCTTCAAATGGTCTAGACCTCCGACCTCCTCCTCCAACCCCTCCTGGAGTACTAACATGCTCTTGAATCTGACTCTGATGTTCAAACTGATTCTCACTATTGTTGGTTCCTATCAATCCATCAGCACCTACCATTACTCGAGCTCCCAAATTCTTATCTCCGCTTTGTTCATCTCCATCATCTTCCTCTTTAACATCCATGTCCATTTCTTCATCATCATCCTCTTCACTAGTTCCTATAAACTTTGGTATATCTGTTGCCATGCTATCTCTTTGTCAAAACTCAAAACTCGTTCATGGTTTGATATTGTATCAGAAAAGCAATTATTACTACTCAAGGAAGCATAAAAATGAAACAGGAATGCTTTCCAAGCAATGCAGCGACATGACAAAGTATTCTCCGCCCCAGTACTTGCAGAACGCCCTAGAAATAATTGAAACTTCTAATTAATCTCATGGAGGTATTACACTAATATAGAAACAAAAGCCAGAGGTGTCAAAGAAAGAGGAATAAAGTTTAGCTCATTTTTGAAACTCCTGTACAGGAATCAACTATCCGTGAGTCAAGAAGATAAATCTTCATTGAGAAAAATGTTTAAAGTGAAAACGTCTGTTTTTCACATTTCAATTCGGTTTTTCAGTGAAAATACACAAACACATCACTTATTCTTTCCTTATCTTCCTTTACCTTTCTCGGAAACAAGAACCATAGCCCAACAACTAGAAGAAAATTTACCAGCATTCTTTCCTAGAAAGGACACTCCACTTTTCACTCAAACACCAAACACTTCTGTAACAAAATCCCCAAAATTACCTTTTTAGATGAACTCGCTAAAAATTCGAAAACCAAACTTTGATTAACACTAAAAACTGCTCTCTATCTTAGCTCACAACGTCAAATCTCGTCAAAGAGGAAATTCATTTCTCCTCTCTCTAAGCCCTAACAACTCTCGATCACAAACGAAACTCAAATTTCCGGCGACGGAACTTCTCCACCGTCGAAGCACGGACAGTCGCCTGAGGACCACACCAGAGAAGATCTGCACGAAAAGACGGAAGAAGTTTGGAATTTACCGGTGAGAAAATGGCGGGGCCGGCGAGAAAGAGAGGCGCGCGTGCGAGGGGTGTGGTTCGCGTGCGAGGCTTAGGGTTTCACGCGTGCGAGGAAGGGTCGAGCGTGTGTGTGTGTGTGAATTCTCAGGATTGGCACGAACGAGGCGTGTGTTTAGTATGTGCGCGAAAGGGTCCCAGACACGTGCTGCACGTGGCCTGGAGTGTGATTGAGTAGACCGGACACGAGATGAGTGATGTGTCCTCACTCCTCACAAAAGTCCAAGGATACGGTGTCGCGTGACCATAGATTTCGGCTAAGATGACAGAAAGTTTTGGAGCATAGACGGAAACTCGGAGCAATCGCGAAACGGTTGCCTGTATTATAACTATCTTCATATTTTAATTAGGGATGGGAAAATCGGTCGATCTGATCCGACCTATTTTTAGCCCGATTTGATTAGGTTATGAATAGACTACAGGTCGGTCTGTTTCAACCTGTGGCCTATTCATTATTTTCAAAATAACGTCGTTTTGAAAATTAAAAAATAAATAAATTATTGGTCAAGTCGATCCATCTTGACCCGCCACAATGACCGTCGCCCTACTCGTGGCCAGCCCATTAACATTCTTAATTTTATAAACTAAGAAGTTTTATATATTAAATAAGTTGACTTATGATATAAAAAATCATTCAAAATAAACGCGATTAATTATGAATTGATGGGATTTTAATAGCAAATGTTAATTATTTACAAACAATTTTTAAAATTTTAATTTAGTTATTGCTATTATTTATTATGTTGTATTGCACTTTAACATTTTTAAAATAATACTTTTAATATATGATTCATAAATTTAGTATACATCATGATATAATTAATTAATTTCGATTTACCTCAGATTTAAAATTAAAATTTAACATTTTCTAAAGATACAGTCTTTATCTTAAGAGTTTATAATAAGTCTAAATAATCTCATATCTTTATTATCACTTTTAGAGTATAATGAGTGATAATTAGCAATATGTAAAAATTTATTTAGACTTTTTGTAAAATATTAAGTTGCAAAGTACTTCTTTGATTGAACTTTAATTAATATTTGTAATTTGAGATTTGCTTGATTCAATTTAAAATTAATAATTTTAATTTTAATTTATTTATATTACATTTGAAATTAAAAATTAATATATTTAAATTTAAAATATCATTTGAATTATTATACATTATTAAAATAAGAATAACTTAACTATTCATTTGATTTGATTTTGATCTATTTGATTTTTTTTTAGTTAACCCACGAGATGTTCTGGGTAGGCGTGAACTGTCGATGATGCCTTTAAGTTATTATCATGCCCAGATTAATCCCCGCTTATGTATTGTGAGATCCAAGAGGCAGCTTAGCACTACCAAATATTTAACACTACTGAATTTACAAGTAGGGTTCGAACCCTTGACCTCACTTAAGTGAACATCAACCTTTTACTGTTGAACTTCAGTGCTCGGTGGTGATTTTAGTATAATCAAAATCAACTGAGCAACTAAATTTGATTTAGTTGTTACCATCCTTGATTTAAGGGGCTGTTTGGTTCCCTTTTTTTTTCAATTTTTGGTTTTCGTTTTCAAAATTAAAGAAACAATCTGATAAAACTTGTTTGGTTGGGGTTATTGCCATTTTTCGTTTTCAAAAATATGAAAACCAAAAAATAACGTTTTCGTATGTTTTTAAAACAAATTTTCATGTATTTTTAAAATAGGTTTTCATCCGCCTACATCTTCAATCTCTTCCTCTACTAGAAAGTCTTGCATATAGGAATTAACGAAACTGTGTCTCTACGTCTTCTGCTATCTTTTGCAGCTCATCACATCACGCAAAAGAGAGTCTTATAGTTTATCTCTCTATGATGAGGCACAGAACAAGTTTTTTTTTTCTTTTTCCTTCTTCTTTGTTTTCTCCGATGAAGCAGAGTCACTAAAAAACCACAATCACTAATGCCCTCCACCTACTCTCTTTTAGATGACTTCCTCCTGCGTTATTCTCTCCGTCACCTGTTCATTGACGACGGTTACGCTTTCTTAAATTGGGTCATTGTTAACTCCTCCTGTTTTGACCCACGAAGGGTCTATAATAACCGCACTATCTTGGTACAAGACATGGTTGTAGGTGATAATCAATTTTGCGCCACCGTGAACAGTATAGCTAACGTTACAGGGATTGTTACGTGTTGGAGAGGAGTGGCTTGTGAGATGAAGAAGATTGCGTGAAAGAGAAGAGAGCTTACGGGGAAGAAGAAGAGGGAACAGTAGGGTGGGCAAAACATGTTAATTTGTCTAATCATAAACAGTGAATAAATAGTAACCGAAGAAGAGAGCTTTGGGAACAGAGAAAGGATTGAATAGTAATATAATTTTTATTTATGTAATTGTATTATATAAATGAACGCGTAATTTTTAATAATATTTAATTTTTATATATTTTAATTTTAATTTTAATGATAATTAAGTAATTTAAAAATATAATATATTGTATTGTAATTATTATACATAAAATTATAATTATAAAAAATAAAAAAATAAAAATATGATGATAAAATCAAGCATGTTTTTATTTTTATTTTTTATTACAAATTTCAACTAAACATGTTTTTGTTTTTCAGTTTTTGTATTATAAATTTTAACCAAACAGGTTTTCGTTGTTTTAAGGAAAAAAACAGAAACCAAAAACAGGAAACAGAAACAAAAAATAAAAACAGAAAAACATAAGTGAAACCAAACAGCCCCTAAATTTATTAGAATTTAAGGTATGAAACTGTCACATTACTGTGGGTAATAAATAGAGATGACAATTATGGCCCGGGTTGGGCAGGCCACAGGCCAACTGCAGGCCATAGGTTGGGTAGGAATTTTTTTCGAACAACATCGTTTTAAATTTTTCCTTTTAAAGGGCCCACCCTGCCCCATAGCCCGAGCCATAGGCCAGTCAATCCACCAGCCAGCTGGGCCACGGATTGATCCATCCTAGCCTGCACGGACCACCATTATCCGGCCTGACCTATTAACATGCCTAGCAATAAATGAGTGTTTTCTGTGCACACCCCAACAGCATCTCCTTCATTCGTCCGATCCAAAATTAGGGGCGCGTGTATCATTTTCTAAATCTAGCTCTGGATATCTCAGGTCGTCGTCTTGGTTTTGTTCGTTGTCCAACCACGCTTCCTTGTGCCCACCGGCTGCTTCTCGTCACCACATGAAGCTGCTTCAATCGCGACTTTCATTGTTGATCATGGACTCTCCAAGTAGCGAGTGAGATGATATAACACCAGTACCCAATAGCCACAAAATAATATTTGCCAATTTTCTATCAAAACAATTGTGGGTTTATAGGCCTCTGACTACTAGAAATTGCAAGCACCACAAACCAAAACAACCAGAATCCACATTCAATTTTCCAAAACAAAACCAAACAATAGATGCGAGAACATGGCTTAAAGCAAATTTTCAAAAACACAATAACCAGAATAAAGGACATGAACAAGGTTCCAAATTATCTGATATTTTGTCAATTCCAAATTTTTGATCGATGATAATCACACATGTTTTAATCAAATTATAGAAATAAAGTCGATTATGATACCACTTTTGGATAATCGGGTCAGGATTCGATCCCGATTGAAGCGAATGATTTGTGTTAATCATTTTATAGAATTAAAAAGATCTTAGTTTTTAGGAAATCAAAGATTGCGAAAAATTACAAAACTTTTTCGCAATCTTTGATTTCCTAAAAACCAAGATCTTTTTAATTCTATAAAATGATTAACACAAATCATAATAAAGTAGAAACTTAATTTGTACCATATTCCGAAGCTTAATCTTAATCTTGTTGTATCTCTCGAACTATTTCTGAAATCAATGTCTCAACTATTGTAGCCGTACAAATGTCTGACCTCAAACAATATCCACAGAATGAGTTGAGAGAACTATGTAACTCATAAAAAGATAGTTAAGCAAGAAGTGTTAGCTCCATAAAATTTAAGCCTATTTATAATAAACATTGGACGTTTTAGTAATTTAATTTCAATTTCAATTAAAATTTAATCAGAATTACAAAATTCTAATTAAATTTCAATTATGCCCAAATAATATTCAATATCTCATATTGATCCTTATTTATTAAATATCTCATAGTTAATCATAAAGTTCAAGCCCAACTTGATTAAAATAACATTGATCTCTTCTACCCATTTTATATATGAGACCCATTAGGTTCTCAAATATGTTATCAATGATTATAAATTATAATTCTAATTCATAATCAGAATTAGATAAATTAAAACGTCTTTTGTTTTTTTAAAATTCTTCAATTAAACAATTTATAATCATAGATCAAGATTAACGTCTAACATCACATCATGACCACCCAAATATTTAGGAATGTCAAAGTGGTTTTGACTAATCTTTTTGTGCATGATTTTTTTTTATATAATTCAATCATTTCATCATACAATGTTCTGATTAGACATAGAGTATAGAATTAATGTCTATACTATTTTAAGTCCAATCATATTCATTCTCTGTTATTAGCTATTGATTCAATTAATAACATTTGTAAACTATCTACAAAATTTCATTTCACCTTCACCAAAGATTTCTCGAATCAATACTAATCGAGAACAACTAAACATTCTCCCTAATTACTTAAGAGTAATGAATCATATCTTGATCACTCAACTACTTCCATATAATTCATGTTATATCTAATGACTACCAATTAAACGACTCTTGATTAAATAGATCATTAGTAGTATCAAAAATAACAATCCTATACAAGATAACTTTAGTGACCTCAAGTTAAAGGATCACTTATACAATCATCACAATGAGAATTTTATAGACATACAAGTAATGCTCCAAATAAATTTCTCATGTCGGGCATGTTTAGTGAACTTGTTCTCTAACAAGCACCTACTCATTTATTTAAGTATCTCTATACGTTAGCCTATAAGATTGACCAATTCCTTTATAAGAAAAAACAAAACGTGATTCAATCTTTTTACGTTCTATTAATGTCCAATCTTAATAGAACAATGACTAGAAACATTTAAGAATAATACATAAATACAATATGAATCTCATAA
>JAOSBN010000004.1:2400784-2431793 GCA_027563595.1 Erythroxylum suave
TATTTTAATTTTAATTATAATGATAATTAAGTAATTTAAAAATATAATATATTGTATTATAATTATTATACATAAAATTATAATTATAAAAAATTTAAAAATAAAAATAGGATGATAAAATCAAGCATGTTTTTATTTTTATTTTTATTACAAATTTCAACTAAATATGTTTTTGTTTTTCAATTTTTATATTATAAATTTTAACCAAACAGGTTTTCATTGTTTTAAGGAAAAAAACAAAAACCAAAAACAGGAAACAGAAACAAAAAATAACAATAAAAAAACAGAAGTGAATAAAAATATTTGTATGTTTATAATCAATCTAAAATATTTTTTAATGTGTTTAAGTTAAATTAAAATAAACTTAAACTTAATCCAACAAATTTAATCATTTTAAATACGTTTGAAATTGGAAGGTCCTTTTTTTTAATTCAAATTCAAACCTTAAATAACCTAAGCCCATTCTACCTATTGCTTTATTAATTCAAGTTAGAGATTATCTATAAAATTATGTAAATTTTTGAATAAATATTTAATAAATTCTATTTATAAATTAACCTTAATTTATAAAAATATCAAAATTAATAATATTAAGATTTAAATTTTTTAATAAATAATGGTAAATATTTATTTATAATATAACATACAATCTTAAGAAGCTTGTTATTTAATTTTTATAATAAATTCATGTTTTGTTACTCTTTGAATATATATTGGTTATATTATAATAATGTATAATAATCCCTCAACTACTTGTTTCATACAAATTATTTTTATGTAAGGAAAAATCTACTGAGTTTAGTCCAATCCAAATTCAAAAAATTCAACTGATTGCCTCCGCTTGAACTATTTTTAGTTTTAAAACGGCAAAATTTACATTTTGAATCTTAATGTTTAAAACTGAATATATAATAGGCTCTAACGTTTCAAAATAATATTAAACTCTAAAGTTTTAAAAATATTAAAAACAGATCCTAAGTAGATGAAAATTTTAATAGGGATAACTTTTTATCAATTAAATATTATATCAATATTGACATGATATTATTTTTAATTTTTAAAATAAAATAGGTCTTACTTGATACCTGACAAGTGAGATCTACTATCTGAGATATATATTAATAGATCTCATTATTACTTTTTAAAAACTTGATATGGATAAATTCACAGATCTAGAAATTCATTTCGGACAATTAAACCTTCTTAAATTGTTTCCTTTTAAGAACTAAAAAGATTTGTGTATTTTGGTGGATCAATATATTAGAAAAACTACAAATACTATATTTAATCGATGAGAATCACATCCCATCCTAATTTGCTTAATTTGGATTGCAAATGTTCGGGAGTTCTTCTATTCAATTCTTTTCCTTCTTCTTGTTGCTGGACTTCTCGTTCGTACACATCTTCTCTTTGTTTCCCTTTCTGGAGCCTATAATAAGTTATAGATAAAATCCGAAAAGGTCAAAATTTTGATGATTTCATCAAACATGATGGAGTTATTCAATGAACATCTTGTATTTCATAAAAATTGGGGGGCAATATAATCCTTATGCGAAGGCTACCTATCCAACTTTCTGGCATTAAGATCCGTTTTATCTGTGGATTGAAACTCACTAGTGAAATACATAATAATGATCTCTTTTTGATTAATTTTTAAAAAATCTAATTATGTAATAATATGACCTACTTCTTATTTTAAAAATATAAAAATAATGTCAAGTTAACATTGACATGATACTTAACTAACGAAGAGTTAACTGTGTTAATTTTTTTGTCCATTCAGGACATTTTGAAAATGTTATAATTTAATTTGCAAAATATTAGAATTCAAGTTATGTTATAAAGTAAATGTTGAGGTTCAAAATATACTTTTTGTATTTTTAAAATTTCAACATGAAATATTTACCCTAAATGATGTAAATTTTAGTAAAATAACATTAACTTTATTTTTAAATTAAAAAGTATTTTCGGACCTAGACATCCAAGCCTAAGTCAAAAATAAATTTTCGAGTCGGCCTACCTAACCCGCTACCATCACTATGTCCTCAAGATGTTGGACTCATTGGAAAGTCTCCCACTACGAAGTGTAGTACCACTAAAGATGTCAATGGGCCAAAATGGGTCGACCCATGGCCCGACCCTACTATGAGCTGACCAGTCTATGGCTCTTCAGGGTCACAGGTATACTAGGCCAACCACGCCAGCCTTTTTTTAAGAAAAATTTTCAAAACGACGTCATTTTGAAAATAACGATTAGGGTATGGGCCGATTTATGGCCCGCCGGACCTTGGTCTGTAGCCTTGTCAGACCTCGACCCATGACCAGCTTGTGGGTCAGTCAATCCAGGGCAAAATCGGGTCAAGCCGGGCTCTTTTTGACATCTCTAAATACCAATCCTTAAGGTGCAACAAATTAACATTGCCTACGAGAATCTTAGCAAGATCACACATAACCTTACCAAAAAAAAAAAAAAGAAGCAATATTTCCTCACACATAATCTTGCGTTCTCAAGCTCCGATTCATATTCTTGTGTCCAAATCTCCTTAGGACTTCAAACATTTGCATGCCAAACGACATTGAATCAGTTTACTTGGTATGCTTTTTCGGATTAGAAATGCACAGACAGTGTTCGACAAAATCACCCAACGAAACTCTTGTTTGAGGAACTTGATATCTTCTTCGTGTTCTGCTACTACTTCGTGTTGTGAATCTATAGAGTACGAGGAACCAACTGAGATTTTTCGTAAAACTAACAACGTTATATCGTGGACAGCGAAAATTTCCGCGTTGTTAAGGAAAAACCAGCCTAAGGAAACTATTGGGTTGTTCAAAGCAATGCTTTTTGAGGATCAAAAGCCTAACTTCGTGACATTTTTGAGCATAATACGGGCGTATGGTGCACGTAGTTCACAAGATGGCAATAGGGTAGTTCATGGTTATGTGATTAAGATGGGTTTCGAGCGAGAAGTTCCTGTTTTAACAGCTCTACTTGGATTTTACTCCAACTTCGGTATGGAAGAGGTTTGGAAGTTGTTTGATCAAATTCCCAACAAGGATGTGGTGGTTTCGACTTCGATGATTGTGTCTTGTACTAAGAATGATAACTCTAGGGAAGCTATTGAGGTTTTCAGAAGAATGAAGTGCTGTGGAGTGGAACCTAACTTTGTTACAGTTGTTAGTGTTTTGCCAGCTTGTGCTCATCTTGGTCAATTGCGTTTAGGCAAAGAGATTCATGGGTTTATCATGAAAAATATGCTTCATTCCTTGATTAATATTCAAAACTCACTAGTGGATATGTATGCAAAATGTGGAGATTTGGGGAGTTCTTTCCGTGTATTTGATGGGACTTGGAACAAGGAGTTGATCACATGGAGAATCATCATTCGCGGTTGCATTGACAATGGTTGTCCAAGAAAAGGGCTGGATATTTTCTTGAAGATGCTGCTTTCTTGTTCTGGATCGGACGAGGTTGTTCTGCAGGACGTAATTGCAGCATCATCATTAGCGGAAGAACTTAAATTTGGACTTGGATGTCATGTTTATGCAGCAAAAGCTGGATTCTTGGCTTTTGTTTCAGTTGGAACTGCACTTCTGCAAATGTATGGTAAGTATGGCGAGTTACGATCAGCTTGGAAATTATTCAATGAGCTGGGTGAAAAAGATAACATTGCATGGAATGCAATGATCTCAGTGTATGCTCAAGAAGGGCAACCTCAAAATGCTTTGAATGTATTCAAGCAAATGTTGTCACAGAATGAGAAGCCGGATGAAGTTTCATTTGTCAGCTTATTAAAAGCTTGTTCTGCAACGGGTGATCAAGCCCTCGGGGAAAGCTTCCATGGCTATGTCATTAAAGCTGGTTACACATCCAATGCTTATTTAGCTTCTGCCTTAATTGATCTATACTGCAAGCTTGGTAATATAGAGGAAGGTGAAGCTCTGTTTAATGAAATTTCCACCAAGGATCTAATTTGTTGGAGTTCAATGATTACGGGATACGGATCAAATGGATATGCATACGAGGCACTCGAAACATTTTCTAAAATGTTGGATTGTGGGATCAAGCCAAATGATATAGCTTTTCTTTCTGTTCTATCTGCTTCTTGTCGATGTGGATTGAAAAATGAGAGTTTCAAGCTGTTTAACACCATGCAACAAAAATTTGGACTCAGACCAAAACTTGCACATTATGCTTGTATGGTGGATTTGCTATGTCGTCATGGTAATATTAAGGAAGCTCTTGACTTTGTAAAGAATATGCCATTGGAACCTGATAAAAGAATCTGGGGAGCTATTCTTGCTGGTTGTAGAACAAGACAAGAAGGGTCAATTGAAGTTGCAGAATATGCAGTTGAGAGACTTAGCACCTTGGATCCAGGAAATCCTAGGTACTATTTAACTTTGTTGTATTTGTATACTAAGGAGGGTACATGTGAAGAAGAGAAAAGTCTCCAAAAGTTGGCAAATCAGAAGTAATCATCTGAATCTTCTCCAATTCATTGGCTTAACAAGTGATTGCCAAATGGTAAGGTTAGATTACAAGTTCTTTCATATTAAAACTAGAAAAAAAGGGTAAAAAACATTCAGCATCAATATCATCAAATGTCACTAATATAGGAATCTAACTTGGCTCGTAAATCCGACCCAAATTAATTAAATATGGCCAAAATTAATACTTAAAATAATTATAATGTGTTATTAATTTAAGTCAGATTTAATTAGTTTGATTCAAATTTAAGAATTAGGTTGAATCATTATGAAAATAGGATTCGATTAATTCATAATTGATGTTATACTACATGTGTTTTATTATTAATTTTAATCAAAGTCTAAGAGAAAGTATTTTTTAAAAATTGAAAATTAAAAAGAGTTTTTTAAGAATTTTAAGAATTGGATTTTTTTAAAGTTTATTAAATTATAAAGGAGGTCTATGTCTTTGCAAAAAAATTGTCACTTAATATTTATAAAAAATTATTATAAATTGTCAAGAGATTTATTTCATTATCTTTATTCTTTCATATTTATCTAGAAATTTGATTACAACTTCAAAATAAATTTATTTGCCAATTTCTTATTTCTAGATCATATTATAGTTAATTACAATAATTATTGATAAAGCAAACATAGACAAGAGGAGGGTAAACTGTGTGTGATTAAAAAAATTTTGTGCAAGTTACTTTTAGTTAAAAAGGAAATGACAGGAGCTTGTTTATAATTAAAACATTAGGAGCCTGTTGTGTGATAGGATCCTATTTAAACGGAAGGAGCCTTTTAAGTGATAAAAAACTCGACGAACGGTAAGACCTTACTAAAAGAATAGTTCTGTTAAAATCAATTTAAAACAGAAGGTGCCTGTTAAAAACTTAAAATTAAGAAGAACTTCTTATAAGTTGAAAACAAAAGGAGCTTGTTATAAAGTGAAGGAGCCTATTGTTGAAATAAACACACACACAATATAATGTGAAAATTTAAAAGTCGAGAAGAGAGAGAAAGACATAGTCGATTTATACTGGTTTAACTTACAACTCAAGCCTACGTCAAGTCTCCAAGTATCCAACTTGAGTGTTTCACTATATAATCAAGTAGTAATTTAACGAGTCTCTCCAAACTCACAAGTTAATATTTTTAAGGTTCTTTAATCTTTCACACCATTAGTATTTTATTAGCCTCTATAAGCTCTCAAACAAAAAATGAGGTTAGCTCGATATGAGCTTTAATAATCTCTCTCAACAGAATTTCATTTTCTAACGTACAAGAGAATTTTTACAAAAATATCACTCTCAAGAATGTATATATGCTTTTAATGAATTTTGACAATATAGCTTCTCAATTTTCTATATCGTTCAATTCTACTCGTTCATAATTGTACTGACTCTTCCTTAAATAAACATTTCCTTCAACTAGCTATTGCTTCACTTGTATTCTTAGTCAACTGTATGGATTTAAATCTGAATAATTTTGACAATTATCTTTGCTAAAATTCTTCCAGTGATCACGGAGCTAATATGCGACCTTCATAATTTATTTCCTTTTGAGAATTAACCCATTAACAATAAAAGGAAATAAATCCAATTTGAATTTTTAAATATTATGTCATTATCATCAAAATCGATAAATAATAAACCTTGAGCTAACAATTATAACAATATTATTCCAAATATTAGCAAGATTATACCAAGCATTAAAAGATCTTAATTGAATTGGTAACCTTCAAAATCAAAAAGACACAAACTTCAGCTGCAAAATTGAATAAATATAAAACATAAGAACGTTATTTGCTCCAAAATAACTGAATCAACGTTCCAATGAAGTTGGAAACTACTTCATTTTAATTACATCAATGTCTTGAAACTGCAATTTCTGAGAGTCTTTTTACATATATAGTATTTGCAATGTTCCAATGCATATGGAGCTATCTGTCAATTCTATGGAGATGAAGAAGGGAATCCTTGAAATACTTCTTGTACAAGCTGAAGGCATCAGACACACAAATCTTCTAGGTAACTCTCCTGTGTGCACAAAGTTGATAGCTTATTTTGCATGAAATCGAGAAGATCAAACCGGACTGATTCAATCCGAAGTTATTGAATAAAATTCGATCAAACTTTTAGGATATGTCCAATCCTGATCGGAATTCGGGCAGCTCATGGACGAAAAGTAATGGCTGCTTGACCCTGATCGTCCGGACTATTGCCATTCATTAACTGTTCTAAGTTGAATCATTTATTTGGTAACAGGAAGACCAGCTTACTATGTCATTGTGCAATGTGGAACTCATCTGCAAAGAAGCAAAGTAACACGAGGTACACCAATTTTTTATATGTTTACATACTCCTTAGTGTCTGGTCTGCTGGTTGATGTTTTCTGGCATACGAATGCAGGAAAAGATGAAAAAGCTTGGTGGAATCAGAAGTTTGTATTTGAATTCCCACTAATCGACTGGAAACACCAAACCCACTTGAAGCTGAGAATCATGGACAAGGAATTCTTGTCCAGAGGTGGATTTGTTGGTGAAACCATGTAAACAGTTCTTATCTTCCTCAAGAACATTCATATCTGTTGTTGGGATTAGTGTTTCTGATACATCTCTTTTACCTTGGTTTAGCATCTACATTGGAGGAATAATCAGTGAAGGAATCGAGAAAGGGAATCTAGCAGTGAAACCAAGTTCATACAATGTGGTGCTTGAAGATAACACGTTCAAAGGAGAAATAAAGATCGGATTCAAGTTTCTTGCAAGTGTAAGATTTATCTGCAGAAAAAGAAAAAAAAAAAAGCTTTGAGATCTTAATTACTGTGCAACTGTGGATTTAGAATGGTGTTTTGTGATGCAGAAAGAAGTTTCAATGGAGACCAAATCGTTCATTTCAGTGGTGAACAATCAACCAAGACGATCTGTATCAAGGTCCATCAGAAATCTATGGAACTTTTCCTGGTGGAGGTTCTGGTTTTACTGTAATAGAACAATCCATGCATGCAAGTGAAAGGAAAAACCAGAAGGATCAAAGTACATTTTGAATTTCAATAGTTTATAAATTAATATAGAATATACGCTTTCGTTTTGAAGCGCTTAAATCGAGTCTTAATGTTTTCAAAGGATTTAAAACAGACCTTAATTGGATAGAAATTTAACAAAATTAATTTCTAATCAGTTAATTATCACTTTTTGTTTTAAAACAGAAGAATTCGCAGTTGCTATCGTTTAAATGTGCATTAGGTAAACTTCCAAATTAACACAATAATCTACAAATCACGCCAACCAAGTACTTCGCACTACGCAAGTCTTATACGACAAGCTTGATCGAGAGAGTGTAAATAGGGGGATTTAAACACAAGATCTTTTAATCCCATGCCTCCCTACTCCACCAGCTCAACCACCCCCTAAGGAGCTAGTTAATCATCACATCAATGTTAATGTGATATTATTTTTTATTATAAATTTAAAAAATAACGTTAAAATGTTTCAACTTAAAATTTTTAATAAAAATAATCTGATGTTAAGTTTTCCGTTAACGTAGATGACATGACAAGCCACGTTAGATTATTATTTTGGCCACGTGATTGCCACATTTTATGTTGTGTATAAATTTTATTATTTAATAAATTAATTTTATTTTAGGGTTTTAATATGTTTAATTTATTACAACAAGAACAACCCAATGAAAGTTTTATTAACATGCCAGATCTTATTCTTAACTGATTGAGAGACAATATATTTAATTTATTAAATAATAAAATTCATGCTAAGAAAATACTAATTAACAATGGAAGATTCTGACAAACTAAGCATTTGAGTCATGCAACCGAGAGTTGACGCCTCAGCTCCAATCAAAGGAGACCATCTAGCTTTTTAACAAGGTTTGTTCGTTTCAGTGCAACAATGGTGGAGTGTGAAGCTTATGAGCAGCATGTTTCTGTTAGTCTTTCTTCATTAAAAAAAGGAAAACTTAGTGGGATGACACGAAGACCCCAATCCTACCACTCCAATCTGTTCAACTTTGCTGGGCAAAGAAAGCTTTTAATATTCAGTACCTTTCGCTTAGTAATCTCATGGGCAAGAAGACTTTGCTCATTGAATTGTATGGGCAGATAGACATCTCCGTCACTCTCTCTTTTTCATCCAAAAAGTCACCCCATGCATTAAATAAATGGCTGACCTGAAACGAATGGCTGGGTCAGGAAAATGATCAAACGCTTGATCTGCAGAAACATGCGATGCACGTCGGCCTTCGCAACTCACGACTCGTCCACTCTTTAAGCTGACAAGTTGAAAGTCGTCTGTTGTGATCCAGACAAACTCCCGACCAATCTAACTGTTTGCAGCTTTTTCGAAGAAAACGGTGACATTAATGTCTGAACAAAAGCTCTGAGTAGCCTAATGTTTAGAGTATGATGATCCTCTTTGTCGTCTCCTCCTCTCTCTCAGTGTCAGTGGTCCTGCTCCTACGACTAGGAGAAGTAAAGACAAGGATTAAAGAGAAGTGTTCATATTTAATTTACATTTTTTATTTTTAAAATTAAAAATTGTAATTTTAGTTTTTTTAACAGAAAAAATCGCATATGTTATCTTTTAGATATAAGTATATGGATTGACGTAATAGCCTACAAATCAATCCAATTGGGTCTTCTATATTAAGCAAGTCTTGTATGATAGACTCAATCGAGAGAATGTAGATAGAAAAATTCGAACGCAAAACCTTTTGTATGCTTGATATCAATATTATTATAATTTAAATAATTTAAAAAATTTCTCCCTTATATTTTTATTAAAAATAATAATAAAATACAAGTGAACTAATTTTAGAAAAATCTCTTAACCTATGAAATTAAAAAAAAACACTTTTTAGTTTGTAATTTTTCAGAAAAACTTTTTTTTTTAACTTTTGCTAAAAAAATAATGATCAAATACACTTAATAAAAACGTCAAATATGGACTGATCAAATACTGTTTACATAACAATTCGACTCAGTTCTTAAACCCGAACTAAATTAAATATTAATCAAACTAATAATTTATTATAATTATCTTCAATTATTAATTGAAGTCGAATTTAATTAAATTGGATCAGGCTTAAGAACTAAGTTGAATTACTATATTAATAATATTTGATTAGTTCATGTCTTATGTTTATGATGTGTGTATTTTTCGTTATTTTTTAATTGAAGTTTAAGAAAAGAGCTTTTTAAAATCAGAATTAATTATATAGAAAACTGAAAACAAAAAACAGTATTTTAAAGAATTTTAAGGATAAGAAGAATTTTTCTAAAATTTTTAAAGCTATATAAAAAGTTTGTCTTTTACCCTTAAATTTAAAATAAATTAATAATTTAAAACAATTATGATAAATTATTAATTTGAATTAAATTTTATTAGTTTAAGTCGAATTTAAGAATTAGATTGTGTCGATATATCGACAATATTTAATTAGTTCTCGTCCCGTGTCTTTCATCATTATTTTTAATAAAAGTTTAAAAGATGATACATTTTTCTAAAATATTAAAAGCTTAAAACACACTTAACTTTTTTTTAATTTTTTTAAATTACTTTAATTATTTTTTTAAAATGTTTGGAAAAAAGAAGTGGTTTTTAGGTATTGAACGGGATCAAATCTCCTATTCCGGTTATGGTATTCATATTATATTCTATTAAATCTATTGTATGAAGCTCTTTTAAAAAACCTATTTTGTTAATTGACAGCCAAACAATCAATTGATTTCTTAAAAAAGCTCTTCTCAGAAAGACTAACCTATCCAAAGAGGCACATAACGTAACGGGACTGGTACAAAGTAACCAGAACAGGAACAGACTGGTACAAAGTAACCAGAACACCCTGTTCATGTCATTCGTAGCTTCTGATTCACATGCAAATCATAATCAAACGCACTCCAATCCATTCCCAAGAATCGTTACTTTTTGGTAATGTCAGATTCTACAATCACAGCCGTTGATTTTGGACTTGCAATTCTTGCTAATCGTTGACTAATCCGTGATTAATGAACAATATTACCTTCTGACTCTTCTCATTTGTCCTGCACCAGCATCACCAAATTCATAGCTCCAGTCGTTGGTATGATATTCGTTTTTAAGTAATCAGATCAGACGGTCATATCAGACCAATCATGTGTTTACTAATCAACGAATCATCATAGTTCTTAATCAGAAGTCAAAATTCTAACTAAAGAGTTGTGGTTCCAGTCCAGCACTTCACGGTCGGTGGTTGGTTGGTCTCCATTAGAATGATTCCTTGGAAATTCTCATTCTCACGTACACTTTCTTATATAATACAAGCCTACAAGGCCATGACCGCCATGTCCAACTAAGATCAAAGATACTTCCTTTTTCAGTTTTTGAAGAAGAAGCTTCCTCTGTTTTGCAGCCATGGTGAAACTCTTAGGAGATTCTCATCTGGGTCTTCCCTTTTTTTCCTAGTTGTTACCAAAAACTGCTGAATCAAACGATTAGTACTTTCCTTTTGGATCTTTTGTGAATTTTGGTGCCATTTCATTTAAAGAAAGTCTTCATCTTTGATCCTAAAAGGTTACAGAAGTGAGAAAAAAGGATTGGAGGGAGCTGTTTCAAATTACAAATCAGGTTATTAGCAGCTAATGTTGTGATTCAAACCTGTTCGATAAAAGGTGAGTTAAAGAAATGCTAGACCGTTGCCTTTTCTCTTTAACCGTTACCTTTAAAATTTTTTGAAACTTTTGTTCGTTTCTGTTCCTGAAAGAACTTATTGAAGACTTTGCTTTAATTTATAAACCTTGCAGCGAGTTTCAGTGAATAATTTGTTTTTGTCTGATAACAACAATGACTTGTGATCAACCCCTTTTGCTTTTTGTTGCAAGGAAGATGAACAGATCTCTTTTATTTTCTTTCTTTTCTTGGTTGTTTTTCCTTTTTCTTTGGCCTGTAAGTTCTGGCATTTGAGCCAGTTCCGGGGTCTAAGTGTCAGATTCGTGTATTCCTAGATTCCTACTACTCTTTTTCGCTCTTTTTAAGGATTAGGAGGTTATAAAATACAGAGCACTCTTACCAAATTTGCCGACTTTCATCATTATATTTCAGATGCTGAGCCAGCAGGACTTTAGTAGTAAGCCTCATATGGATAGTTCTTCAAGTTTTGGCGAAAGTTCCGATCTGGGTTATCAGCCTTCAACTTCTTCTCTGGATCAAAATGATCAATCAGCAACAGAAACTCCAGGTTACTCAACAATGAGTGGTGACTCCTTCTTGTTTCGCCGGACTTTTTCAGAGTCTTCAGGGTTCTCTGATGACCCCAGCTATTCAAGTGAACCTTCCCCTTCTCACTGGGGGCTATCTGAACTCCGTGTCAGAGACCAGGTCGTTTTTCCAAGAGTAGGAATGAAACAGATTGATCGTAAGCTTGAGGATCAAGAGTTTATGGATTCAGGTAAAATTGTGAATTCTTCATGATGTGTTTGATCAAGACTAGAAGTTGTGATGTGATATATATTTATTGATAATATGAACTTGATAGATCTTGAGATGATGAAGGAGAGGTTCGCAAAGCTTTTGCTTGGAGAAGACATGTCAGGAAGTGGCAAAGGTGTCTGCACAGCTGTTACAATCTCTAACGCCATTACAAATCTTTACGGTATAGATAATAAACTCATCACTAAGATGCCAAAGAATGCTTTTCTTCTCCATTGTTATAGCTTTTTTACCCTCTTCTTTCACTCTGTTTCTTTCTGTAGCGACCATTTTTGGACAAAATTTAAGGTTAGAGCCTTTGAAACCTGAGAAGAAGGCAATGTGGAAGAGAGAAATGAATTGTCTTCTGTCAGTATGTGATTACATAGTAGAATTTATTCCCAAGTCACAAAATTTAAAGGATGGAACAGCTCTAGAGGTAAATGTTTATAATAAAAATGCAAAGATTTCAAATTGCCTGCAATTTTTTTTTTCTCCCTAACGAGATTGATTGGTCTTTTAGATAATGGAAGGCAGACCAAGATCTGATATTTACATCAACCTTCCTGCCTTAAGAAAGCTTGACTCTATGCTCATTGTAAGAGGACCTTTACTATCTTAAGAACGGAGCACCTCTCTTTTAACTTTTCAAGATTAAAGCTCCTCATTATACGATGAATTGCTTTTGCAGGAAATACTTGACAGTTTCCATGATAGGGAGTTTTGGTATGCAGAACAAGGGAGCATGTCATCAAATTCAACTCGTTCAGGTTCATTCCGTAGAGTTGTAATTCAGAGGAAAGAGGAAAAATGGTGGGTTCCAGTTCCCTGTGTTCCTCCAGGGGGCCTCTCTGAGAAGTCAAAGAAACACTTGAGACACAAACGAGTTTGTGCTAGACAGATTCACAAAGCAGCAATGGCCATCAACGGCACTATACTCTCTGAGATGGAGATTCCAGACACGTATGTGACAACTCTTCCAAAGGTTAGGCCTCTTTAGTGACATCTTCCTGTTTATTGGTAAGTGACAAGTGCAACAGTTTCTAAAGATTTTGAATGTTATGTTGTGCAATTCAGAGTGGCAAATCGAGCCTTGGAGATACAATCTACCGTTACATGTGTACAACATACAAGTTCTCTCCAGACCACCTACTGAACTGTCTGACCATAGTTTCAGAACATGAAGCGCTTGAGCTTGCGGACCGAGTTGAAGCTTCAATGTACACATGGAAACGTAAAGCCTGCATCAGTCAATCCAAACCTTCATGGTACCTTGTGAAGGACTTCGTGTCTGACACAGATCGACCTGACAAAAATCATGCTCTAGCAGAAAGAGCAGAAAGCTTGTTGTTTTGCTTGAAGCAGAGATTTCCAGGACTTTCACAAACATCCTTGGACATATGCAAGATTCAGTACAACAGGGTTAGTTTCAGGTCTCATCAATTCATTCTTCTGAGGACTATTTCTCTAAAATAGTAACTAAATTTTGTAAATCATTATATGCAGGATGTGGGGCAAGCAGTTTTGGAGAGCTATTCAAGAGTACTAGAAGGCTTAGCCTTCAACATTGTCGCTTGGATCGAAGATGTTCTCTTTGTAGATAGATCAGTGAAAGATCAAGAGCAATGAAGGAGATACCTTATTATTTGGAAACACTAAGCTACAAGACAAGTCTAGGTAATGTAGTTACTTGACTGGAATCGTTAAATCAAATATTAGCTTAGCATTCTTCTTCGGCCTAAGTTATTAGCCTTCAACACACCAATAAGAACCTGTATCGCTCATCCTCCTAAACATGGCATATGGATGATTTTTCATAAGCCCCTTTTGTCTGAAGCTCAAATACCGACTCTTGCAAGTTGGTAGGTCCAACATCCTCTATTTGGACCTTTTTTATCAGCGTCACACACTCAATATATCCACCATATTGCTTCTTTATTTCATGATTTTGATGAGCATGCATGTTTTTATGCAAATTGGACCATATAAAGAAGATAGGTATTCACCATAGTCCAAGTAAAGTCCTACATTTCTCCAGAAAACAGTGGTTTTGATTACGTGAACAGGGGAATTATTCAATAAGTATAAAATCCGTATCTTTCTTGATCATCTTCTCAACTTCAAATCAGAGCAGCAAAACATAGGGCAAAATCCCATTTCAAAATCGGTTGTTGCTGGAAAATCTTTCGTTTACATCCCAACAACTCCAGTCCAGAGCTCATAAAATATTATAGACGACACTGAGCTAAAAAATGTTTCTAGGACAGCTCTGAAAAGAAATATTCGCAACAGATAGAGGTTATATAGATCAATATCGACATCAGCAGCTTTAACTTGGTAAGCAGAAACAACAATAATACATCTTCTCTATGGGGTGGATAAAGAAATAAAAACTGTCACAATAATACATCTTCTCTATGGGGTGGATAAAGAAATAAAAACTGTCCTTACAAAACTAATAAAATTTATGAACATCGCATGAGCCCATATTGATCTATATAAATCAAAAGAACAATACAATTACAGAAGGGATGTTGATAATACACATCAACTGTTCCGGCACCACTTCATCCACATATCCATGGAGTATGGAGAGGAAAGAGGTGATAAGAAAGCATAAATATCAAAGGAGTTCTGATCACTGGTAAGTCAACATGAACGAGTTAATATTATACTTCAAAACAAAGGGATTCAAGGTATTGGTGTTCAGTTTCAGACTTTCATAAAGGTCCAGCAAAGTCGTATTAAATAACCTGCCTAACCAAGTTTCAACCTCAACATTTCAAAAACATCCACGCTTGCTTCTTGCATAGAAGAATATGAGCTCTGAGCCCAAACGGCAACAAAAAAGCTTCTTATTTCATAGCTTTCTAAATTAAAATTGTTCTGATAAATGAGAAAATAAAATAGTCTGAGTAAGAGAGAATATTCAATTTAATCACCACAAGTAGGCACTTACAAAGAAGTCCCCCTGCAGATGCACACATGCAGATGAGAAGATACAATGATTCATTGATTCACATGAAACAGCTACAAATCATTCTCAAGATATTATACCCTGCTCAATTGGTAAGTAGAATAATTATCATCTATATGTACAACAAGTCTCTGAACTGCACCTTGAGTTAACAGTCCAGGATGGGAGATGATCAAAAGGTTAGTAGTTGCAAAGGACTGTGACCTGGTAGGTAGGGTGTGTTGGAAGATGTTCTTTGGCTCTCAAACTTCTAAGGACCCAACTCCCCGGAAAAAAATTCCCATCCCGACAGCTCCCTTTGCCATCAAAGGAAAGCAAGGCAACAAGCCCTTGTAATTCCTTGTAATCCGCATGACAGTCATTCACGATTTATGAAAAGATTAAAATACCTGTTGAGAGGGCCGCTCCTCTTACCAAATCAAGAATGAGGTCAACTCAAAATCAGCTGTCATCATCCACGGTACCAATGTAGGTGAGATCTGTCCTTCTCACCCTTACAGCCCCTCTGAGCCAGCTGGCAGCTCGAAGATTGGAATGGTCACTGCTGGCAATCACAGCTGTGTTGCTTGAAGATGGCCCAGATCCTGCACCATCTTCCAAAAGTGTCCAAGGATCAATTTCCATAACATTGTCTTGCTGTGGTGGCAAAGGTTTGGACTTCCCTGATACAGCAGTTGCTGCCTTTGACGTGGAAGAGACAGTATTTTTCTGGTGGTTGCCAGGGTAAAAGCCAGAAATCATAATGCTTGGTTGAAGTGAAGACACAGCAGTGGTCGAGACAGATGGGGGTGGGCAAGACACAGAGCACCGAACACAAGGAAGAAGAATTGGCATAGCAGTTTGGATACGCCGTCTAATTGTGCTAGGCAACTGCATGCGTTCTAAGTCATGCTGCATTCAGAAAAGTTTCTTTCAGAAGGGTTATGAAGACCAAGTCACATTGAAACCAGAATAATTTCAGGTAACAAACCTGTAGAGTTTCCACTATTTCATGATTGTATCCATTAGATTCCTTAGCAGTTTCATTCATAGACTTTGTACCAGGTCTTGACTTCAACCAACTAGGCTGGTTGTTGCATAATAACCCATGAAGGACCAACAGCATTCTATCAAAGAGGCATTCACCAAACAGATCGGCAGAAGCAGCTCCCAATGATGATTCCATTTCCTTTTTCCATTTAGAGCTTTGCATGATAAAGAAAGAAAGCTCTGCTTCCTCATACACAACCCGATTACCAAGGAGACGAAGTATTACAGAAGAAAGCATGTGCTTCATGTTCCGTCCAGATGGCCCCCTGAGAGATCCAGTAGGTTAAAACATTAGATGATAATACAACTTTCCTTGGTAGCAATTCTATGACAGCAGTATAAATTTTTATGCACATCACATTAACATTCACCTGAGTGACAGCCAATCATGACCCAGCATACTAGAAATGTTCGTCAGATAATAAAACAAGGTGCTGCATAACGGAGTCTGTGTATGTGTATGCATGAGAATGTGCCAGCATGTGCGCCCATCTGTGAGTGCATGAGTGTGTGATGTAGGGAGATAATGAATGGAATCGACAGGTTACACAAATCGAAGAACATGTCAAAACACAAAGTCACAGATGTGCTGTCTGGGCATATCAGCTCAACCTTTTTAAATTGAATAAGGTTAAGTGGAGGATACACAATAACCTAACATAAATTAGTAAATCTTATGGGGATTCAAACAGTGAAATTTTAGCTAAAAACATAAGCAGCATGTACAACCAATTATATAATTGACCACCAGTTACAATAAAACCTACAGTAATCTAGAATCATAAACAACCTGACAAACTACCACATCAATTGCCAAAATATATCAACCAAGGCAGTTAACCTGTATAAAAACCAAGAAGTAAATAGCTAAAAGGAGCTACAAAAATTAAAAGTTTGGTAATTACCCATCCGTGCATATGATAGAAAGTAATCTTAACAACAATTGCAAGCGCAACGACATAGAAGCTCGTAAAGCTGCTGGGGATGGCAAAGTGCTATCTGCAGCTGTGGTTCGTCTAGCCAAACCAGGACTGCCACCTCTCATGCCTTTGCGATTGTTACCTTTATTCACAGGACCTTCCATTCCAGAAGTTGTTCCCGTTTGTTTACTTGCACCACGTGTAACTGCATTTATTTGTTGCTCAATAAGGTTCAATTGCTTTATCAACTCACTGGCAAAGGTATTGCGAGAATCATCAGAGCCTTGATCAATGCAGGGAACAACTAATTCAATAAGAGCTCTCTCAGTCATATGCTGCTGAGCGAAATGGGAGCCTTCTGTCTCAAATTGTACGGAAATTTTTTCAGTTCTTTTTGTGTCAACACCTTCTTCAACAAACTCACCTTCTTCAACAGGTAACATTTCAAACTTCCTTTTGTCACCCCTATTTGCAGCATGATCAAGACCAGAACTGGGCCAACCCCATGGCTTCCAAAACTGAGCTTTGGTTGAAAGACCCTTACTCTCTGCAATGTTAGTCAGCCGTTGTCTTACAGTCTTTCGTCCAAAAAGGACATCATGGCCTGCTAAGAACCACTTTGCCTGCAATAACATAGAATCATCCAATGACCTCCCAAACAGATGGATCAGCTCTGAGTAAAGAGGTGCAGCATCAGGTCTGACTAATAACCTCGTGAGTATGATCTCAATGAAGTTGTTCTCGTTTTCAGAAGCAACAGTTTTTTCATGACCAGGGAAGGAAGAACGGATTGCATCTGCCAATGATATATCATGGGTCTCAAGTTTTTCAATAAGGGCTTGCTCATTCAAAAGCAGCCTGAGCTCAACCCACTGCCAATGAAACTTTGCAGGCTGTAGTGTGTTCAATAAATTTACAATTTTATCGAGAAGTTTTGTCTCGTTTTTGGCACGTTGAACTTTAGATCCACCATGCCCAAAAACCCAATTGCCATCCTCTTGTGTAAGTATGGACTGCGGAATTTTACAATCAATGATAGCACTCAGAAATAATCTTCCACGAAGAGGGACAAAGACCTTCGACTTAAAATTTGAATCCAAACCATTTAGCTCCAATATGGTAGCAAATTCTGCATCCCTGTCATCTGTAGCTATCAGATCATAAAATCCTTTAGTATCTCTCATACACACATCCCGAAAAGGTAAGTGTTTTATTGCATCAACAATTGCCATTGCCAATGATTGATATAATTGATGGACATCATCACGGCTTACGAGGCTTCCAGTAAGAATGAATGGTCTCCAAGTAAGAAATGCAAATATAGAATAGGCAGGTGGAAGGACCAAGCTTTGAGGAAGCAGACTCTGCATCCTGGAAAGAGCAATTATGGATGGTTCCCCCAAGAGCTCAACTATTAAACCATCAGATAGAGTTCTGCAATTACCGACAAGCAGTCTAAACCAGTGCACATGAATATCAACTGAATTATCCACCTTGAAAGCCCCAGATGAACGGGCATTACCATTAATGTTGGATTTCATACTCCTAACATATTGAATTACATCCAACCCTTCTTTTAATCTCAATAAAGTCACAATTCTCTCCAGACTAGTAACACCATGGATAATCGCACCAATTACAAGTGCAGATATTGCAGCAGCAATTTTGGTTCCTCTGCCAAGAGCTAATTTTGCAGGATTATTTACAATCTCAGTAGAGATGTTTGCATTAGAATCATGGGATTCAGGTGATGACTGAAATTGACTTCGTGAAGCCTTCAGAGGAGTAAAAGCTGCAGCAAGAGTAGTGGAGGCTTCCGTAGCAAGAGCTATCTCAAAAACACGGCTCTGACGCTCTCCAAGAGCCTCCTTAAGCAGACAAAGGCAATTGATATGAATACGTAAAATGCGCCTGGCATAACTCCATGGACTCAAAGCAGAAGGAGAATTCAAACTGTTACTGCATGGAGTAAAATCTGGCATTTTTCCTAGGGTTGCTCCTATGCTATTCACTATAGCCGAAACAGAAGAAGATACCAGAGATGGATCACCTTCTTGAGCAGCACCACCAGTCTGCCGCATACAGTCCATCAATCCCACTACGATCTGTTGAGCTGTCTGATATCCATCATCAGACATTTCCAAACCAGAACTCTTTGCTGTACCAGAACCAAAGAGCTTTCTCTCCTTGCCAAATAAAGAGTGAAATGCATCATCAATATGCCTTTGGACTACATCTCTCATGCTCATACCCACTCTGGACAACCGATTGCCACTTATCTTTTGACGGAGAAAATCATCAAGATCTTCAATCCCTGAGGGAACTCCAAGTGGAAACCCCGAGTCTCCATCAATTGATCGTCCAGATTCAAGTTCAGAAATGAGTCTCTTATCACAAGTTGACTTAAAACTCTTCTCCCACTCAAGGATACTAGGCAAATGGCCACATTTTTTCAGTAGATAACGGGAATAAACCAAGGACGAAGAACCCGAAAGTCTTCCAGAAGAAGAAAGCAATGCTCCAGCACGACGCATTGCAGCTGACAAGACTTCAGGAACAAGATCTGCTGCAATGACCGTATTCTCATACCTGAGCAAAGTCAGAAGAAGCCACAGACAGAGAAGTAAAATTACAATTTGGCTATTTAATTCCAATAAGTAACAGACATAAAGTGACTGCAATATGCAACAAGTAGGATTTTTTTTCCCTAGAAAATTTGGAGGGCAAATATTTCAGAGTGGAGGGCAAAACAAATTGTACTGATGTGCCAGAGCTACAAGGGAAACTTAGAATCATGCTTTTCAAAGAGCATATTAACCACAAAACACTAAAATGTAAGGAAGAAAAGAAGAAAAACAAGGAGATGAAGAATTTCTTCAGCACATACATTCTGGGATTATCACTCAGTGAATCATTCTACAGCAAAAACCTTTTCTCTAGGAACCAAGATATGTTTTCTTCCCTCAAAAAGGGGCAGAGAGTGGAACACAGAAGCATATTATTTTTTAAGGGCATAGCAGAGCTAAAACAGAAACATAAGAAAACAAATCTGGCAAGACCTAGAATAAGAATCCAAAAGTCTTCCTCTTAACAAAATCTCATAATCAGTTCTATAGTAAGAGTAACCTTCTAAGTGATGATAGCAAGAATGTCTCTCCAACTTCACAAGCATGATTTTCCACATTCCTTGGTAGTATCATCACATTCCTCCCACTATGAATTGTAGCAGTAGAGTTAAATGGGACTTTTGTCAGTAACCAAATGATTAACTTGGCTGCTGACACTAAATCACCACAAGCATCCACTATATACAATATAGCAGATAGCTCTTCTTCACCAAGTTTCCACCTTATGGAGCTCCTATCATCAACTGGAACAAAAGGACGAGCAAACTGCCCAACTTTAGCAGTAGTCTTTTCAGCCTCCTCAATAAGCTGCCTAACAACTCCAATCAACCAAACTGTAATCGCCCTTTTCCTCACAAATCGCAGTTTCTCAAGAGCTTTTCCAATTGAGACAATATCTCCACCATGCTTTGTTTTAATCCCATCTAATGGTTTGTCCCCTTCTGTTCCACTTCTGTGATGAGGACAGTTTACCTTGTTATCACAAACATGACTCGTAGAAGCTCCCTGGCTACTCTCAATCCTAGCAGTGGCCAGTTGGGCCAAACTCTGAGTTTTATGCACAACCTTTTGCCTACCCTTAGGGACCTGCTTCGATGACTTAAGTGGTGTATCAGCTTTTGAAGAATCTATGGATTTCAGGCCCTTTCTTACCCACCAGCTATCTTCATCATCTGATATTGGAGAATGTCCTTGAAAGAAAGTGCTCCCTTCCTCACTTAACTTCTGTCTTTTTGCCCTCTTACAATCTTCACATCCAGGGCCACCTTCTACTGAATCCACTTTGCTGCATGTTGACTCAGCAGACCTTTTAAGACTCCCTTGAGATTCATCCAGTCCTATTTCTGAAGATGTTAAACAGTTTGGAAGTTGCAACAGTAAAGAGATGGAAGCCTTGAGTTCATCAACATCAGGATTGACCTTGACCTTGTTCGAATTCAGGATATTAGAAGATGACTTCCAAATATCGAAGGAAGCTGAGGAAAGATAACCCTTTCCAGAGGTTGATCGATTCTTTTGCTTCTTAGTAGATATATTAGATCTTAGAGAATTTCGAGACTGTTCAAACAGACAGCCATGAAGGATAAGGAGGCGTTCATTTGAATAAACACGCATGGCCTCCACAAGTTGTGACCCTTCAAAAATCCCTGCCTCTTCGAGAACATCTCGGATTAGGTGTCCAGGAAGTTCTTTCAAGATTTGATAATGTCTTCTCCATCTGGCAATGTCAGCTACGGGACCACTTGTATCCATTATTCCACTAACTATCAGCTGCCTCACATATGATTGGGGGTAGAAAATTCCAGAGCGTATGAGTTCCACAACAAGTAGCTGAAGACGCTTCAAGCCTTCTCCTTTGTGCACTTCATGTTGATCAATCCAACAAACAATGATGTCATGTAAAGGACCTGGACTGTCAAATATGTCACGTAAGCTATGGTTTCTCCTAGGGACCCTACCAAAATGTTTCTGATGGTCTAGTCCTTTAGCAATGCAATTAGCCCTGTCAAACCTATCATTCTTCCGTCGACACAGGCTTTGCAGATTTCTAAGCTTTAGCTTCAGAACGCGACTTGCAACATAAACCTGACACAAAATTTTTCTGCCTGTGAACTTGAGAT
This sequence comes from Erythroxylum suave, assembly GCA_027563595.1. Lineage (NCBI taxonomy): Eukaryota > Viridiplantae > Streptophyta > Magnoliopsida > Malpighiales > Erythroxylaceae > Erythroxylum > Erythroxylum suave. Next base: position 2,422,390 of record JAOSBN010000004.1, read on the forward strand.
CATAAGGGAAGCCCATCCGGAAATCCCTATAATCACATGTTGCCCACTCACAAAGAAAGAAAACAGAGCAAACAAATGACAAGCTCACAGTCCCTAACCATTTAAGTGATGATCTAAGGCATGGGCTAACCTCTTCAAACCAACTCTCAACCACAGCTCCGTGACAAAAGTTTTCAAAAAGGAGATTATAAGCTCCTCTAATATCTCCTGACAAAAGAGCTTCATCCAAAGCGTGCACAGCTTTAGCCACACTGTGCAGTGGATAGCTTGGACTGGCAGCCTTGGTAAGGTTATCAGCACGCTTCTGAATAGACGAGACAACCTGATTAAAAGACAAGGACTGGTATTGAGAATCAAGTCCTTTGAATCTAAATCCCCAAGCAGTTTCCACTGAATTATCCCTTGTCTTTCTTGCCTCATCAGATCCCTTTGATACAAAAGCACCATCATTTATTGCATATGAGACCACACTAGATGGTAATGGAAAACAATCCAAAGCAACAAATGAATCTGGTACAGCCAATATCAAATAACGAAGCAACTCAATTAGTGCAGATGTTGTATAGGCCCTTCGAGAATTGTCAACAAGATCTGATCCTCCTGGAGAAGGCTCACGAATGAAATGAATTCCTATGCTAGCCAGGGTCCTCACGTAGGTTTGTGACAGAACTACAGTTTCTAGAACACCATAAATGATAGGTAAAAGCAACTGTAGAATCTCTAGGAAATCTTTTTCCTGAAAGAGTAGAAGTTACAATGAAAATGATGTCACCGAAATGATTAAAGCTAACATGAATATTAGTGAAAATGTTTAGTTTTCCAGCTGATATAAATAGTTAATAAGTAATAGGAAACAGATAGAACACATACCTGTAATTGATTAAGAACCCAATCAATTATTACAGAGGGAAGAAGCAGCCCTTCTGCATAGTGCCAATGCAAGAGCCGAACCACATACCACCACCTGAAATGTAGGGAAGGCTCCTCAGCATCAAGAGCCATTGATGATGGGTCGCCCTTTGACAGTATTGATCCAGAATAAACCATGTGAGGTGATCTACCATGCGGAACAGAATGAGAATTATTTCTGGATAAAAACTCATCGAGCAAATACTGCAAGTACTCAACAACATCCTTTGTCCAAAGTTCTGTACGGGACACCTGAGTTTTGTCAAGTGCTCCAGAAGAAATACCAGTAGAACTAGGCCGGACCTGTAAAGACAACCACCATTCAATAGTAGAGTCGAAGCTACTAAGTATAACTGAAGGACAGTTCTAGTACAAAGAAACTCACCTGATTAAGATAAGTTACTTTTATAAACCAAGTTGCCCTTAGTAATGGAACATTGTTTCTTATAAGAACTTCAAAAAGGGATCTCCTCCTGTAACCATGAGGTACACATTCTGCCAAAGAATGCAATTGCTTGTGTGACTGTGACAAACCCTGGAGTGGAAGAAGAGTAAACATTATACACAACTAAACTATGATAAAGTATTTCAGAGAATGGGGGAACAAACTCACAACCACATTAAAGACACACAACAGAGAAAAACTTGGCAAGTAAAAGTTGTCTGCACGTGACGAAGTAATTGCACGTAACCTTTCATAACCTATTCACCTCAATATGCAGTTTTCACCACCGCAATTGCTATGAAGTAGTAAAAACTATAACTGCAATCATTACCACCTGTTGTCAAATCTTATGAATACCTTATACCCCAAAACTACATAGCATAAATATAAAACTTAAATGAGAAAACATTTTTAAACAGAGATAGAAATGTTAGACAAAATTAAAAAGGTATGATTCATTTCTCACAATTCATAAGATTACGTCATGAAGTGGATGTACAAAATAAAAACCATCAGACACTAGCCCTTAGAATGTGCACAGATCTCGTATATTTACCTCAATCCATTTTTTCTTTAAATCTTCACTGCATAGAGGTTTTTGATCGGGAAAGACAGCAGGCTTGGTTAGCAATGACCCAGAAAGAGGCACACCATATACTTGACCAGCCTGTCATTGGAGAGTCAAACTACTGACTTGGAAATTTATCACAGTACTGTAAACCTCAGAACATTCAGATTGCAACAAAAAGGTGTTGAAATATGAAGGGTAAAACTTATAGGAATACAATGATTAACAGGGAATCAGGAAGTTTTACTGCAGAATAATTCCCCAAAAAGTGCAACGGACAGTCAAACATAAACTGATTACCTTGCGTTTTTGAGTGCGAGAATCATTGATTGCCCTCAAACATTTTCTGATTGCCTGCAATCAGGAACAAAGAACCCATAGCCATTTATTTGCAGGCAATTTTCGCATCAAGATGGCAATCAAATTAAAAAAATAAAACAGGAACAAAACAGATACGGAAACCCAGTTACCTCTCTGCATTTTATAATAGCCGGCCTAGAGAAACTTTGAACCTGAGTCTGTAAGATTTCTCTGGATTCCTGATCATTCAGAAAGTAAAATGCAATTAATTACATCAGAAAAGAGCAAGAATCAAGCATATGTTTGTGTCTAAATATACCAAATGAATCACACATGATCGAATATAACCACCCAATAAGAATTGAATATAAATATCAGTTTTGGAATCATTTAAGCAATTAATTTCAAACAAGTCTGAAAGTACAAAAGAAAACAAAGCCAGCAAAAATCCAACATACTGACAAAGTTGAGAAATACTCAAGTGTTAAGGTCTCCAGTAATAATTATCAAGAACAATCACAATTAATTGACAAAACAATTGAAACAAAGATTGTAGAAGTTCATAACTGCAAAAAGGCTAGATCATAAGGAAGTAATAAATGTCACAAATGGATGGCCACATGAAGGGTGAGTATACCTCAAGTCCTCCAATTGTCTCCTTGTACCCAGACTGAGCATAATCTCCGGTTAAAGTCTCCTCAGGGCAATTGGGAGTTTGAGGGTGAAAGTCAGGAGGACCAAGTCTGAACATTGAACAAAAACAATCCACAAGAAGAGCAATATTGCATGAAGTTGCTATCAATTAAGGAAAAACAATATTGAATCCAGAAAACAAAAATTGCTGTGCATTGACTCAAAATATCCAAGAAAATATCCATTCAATCTAAAGCAGTAGATCACATGAAAAGATAGCTAAATCAGAACATACCTAGAATTCAATGGCTCTTTATCACATTTCAACCTATATGGTGTCAATGGAGGTGGCCGCCTGCAGCACAGAAAAAATGCAATTATAAGTAAGATAAACTCATCACAGAAACAACAAAACATTCCAATCTGTAAGAAGAAATCTCATAAATGCACTTAACCATGAAAATGGCCTATTGACCGTCGGGGTACAAAAAGAATATTGAAACCCAAAAGCCTTACAATACATTTCCGGTTTCATTGAGAACTCCAACCCACAATGCTTGAACCTACTGAAATAAAATAACCTAGAGGACTAGTCTGTTCCTTTCCGAGATTCAACATGTTACCAAATGCTTCTACGATCACACAAGCATAAAGTGAACTATATCCAAGACACAGAACGCCGCAATGCACAATCATGATTCACAAGTTTAGCTTTCTAAACACCAAATAATAAACATGAAAGCATCTTAGAAGCCTTAACCCATTAAAATTCCCCAAAACTTTGTCGAAATTAATTTAAGATAAAATAAAACAACAACATGATCAGGGTTGAGAAGCTAGAACTTGATACCTGAATTCAGAATTTATGATGAATTAGTACAAGATCAGAAACTAATTTACCGGGAAAAGGCGGCTGGCAATGAAGTTGACTCAGCCCGAACATTATCTCGTGCTGGCGGCCCACCAATTGCACTATTATTAACTGCACTGGAGGGATGATACCTTTGCATGTCTCCAAGCTATAACCGGCATACTGCTTCCAACATTGAACTTTTATTAGAAGCTGTGAAAACAAAATAACATTCAGCAGCAACTTCATGTTAAGGTAAAGCTAGATCATCAAAGAAACTACACAATCAAATTAACTGAAAAAAGCAAGGAGATAAACAAAAATGATCCCATATTCAGGACTAAATCACATGGCCTTTGAAACTTTAGGCCCACAAATTATCAACCGGAACATACTTTGACATTAAAAGTCCGTCCTTCTCAAGTAGAAGAACTTTTCCAAATATAAACAGTTTTATCTTGCATGTCACACAGTCTGTCTGACCTGTCAAACAAAACACATAAGCATAAGACAACATTAGAACATATAAACGAAACTTAGTTGAAACCAGGTATCCATAAACAAAACAGCATAAGAACATAAGCTATAAAGTAAATGCAACAATCAAGATCCTGTATTCTAAACTGCTAAAATAAAGCAAGCATTTCACAAATGTACAAATGTGGTTTGCTTATTGCCCAGTTGAGCATAGCCCGGAACCCAAGTAAGCACACTCTCCACATAGCATAGCTTTTCGACTCAAGTAGCGTTACAATTCAATCTCTAAGCTGTAAACATATCAACAATGCTGCTGCATCCTGATTTCAGCAGAGATACTTGTGGTATAGAACTAATAACAACCTCAACTATAAGAACTAAATGTAAAACTAACTGCTGAGACTGAGAACAAAGACTGATAAAAAAGCCCAACATTTGTGTTGCTCCAGCAAGATTCCCAGTGATGATATTGAAGGAAAACACAGGCAAAGCAAGTAACTCTTTGTTTCTCCAAAACAAGTGTGTGATTTGCACCCAAAATTTTGACAGTAGAAAACTAATAATCAACAAAAAAAGAATAGAAGAAACTATGATCCGTAAAACCCAAATAAAAAAGTCACCAATCACAGCTGAACAACTAACATGCCTTGTTATCAAAACAGCTAAAAACGCAAAAAGTTCAAAAACCAAGCAATCGCAACGCAATGAGCAAACAGAAGATCAAGAAAACACGCAATCTAATATTTAAACCCAAGGAAGATTCTATATCGATCTAACCAAGCATTGACAAGCAACAATCACCAAATCTACAGGAAAAAATCTCCAGAATTCGCGAAGCAAGAGAAGATTAGGGTTTAGATCCCAAACGAAACCTGGAGATTGAGTAAATAGCAGAAGGGAAAGCTAGGGTTTTGATGGCACTTTCGTAAATCAAGGTCAAACCCCACAATGAAACTGGAAACAACACCCAAAAAAAAGGAAAAATAAATAAATTCATAACGATTATCAGATTGAAAGAGAGACAAGTGTAGACCTAACCTACCATCAAAGAAAATTAGGAATCGAAGAGAGAGAGAGAGAAGGGCGTGTGAAGCTTGAATGAAGAAAGATTTTTTCTTTTTTTATGTAAATTATATTTTATCTAGAGAGAGAGAGAGAGATGAAAAGGGTCTCTCGGGCCTTTGACTGACTGTTTTGTTTAGCTTTGGGCTCTGTAGTTGATGATGATGATGACGACGACGGTCGATGCTCAACTCCGTTTCCCTCTTTACGTTTGTAATTTCTTTTACGAAACATTTAAAAAAAGATATATTTTAAATTTTTATTTTAATTAATAATTAAAATAATATATTTATGTAAATTTTTAAAGTATAATTATTTTATTGAGTAGTATAATTTAAAAATATTAAGAAAATAATAGTTTTAAAAATTATTAATAAATAAAGGATATATTTTAAAATTTTAATTTTGACTTCATATATAATGTTAAAATCATCTTTATCTGCTTTTAAATTAAAAATTTACCATTTTTTAAAATTATGATAAAAATAAAAATGAAACCATGGCTTCAAAAAAATTTTAAAAAGTAAGAAAGTATATTTTAAAATTTTTAATTAAAATTAGTAATATTGTTTATAAGGTAATTAATAAATAAATGAATTTAAATAATAAAAATATTATATTTGAACTTAAATTTTAATAAAATGTTAAGGATAAAAATGTAAATTTTGTTATTTATTATCCATAAAATTTATATTTAATTATCTAAATGTCAAGGGCTAGTGAATGTCCAAGAATTATGGAAGCTTTTTCACAAAGGAATTTAATTATTTTAAAAAGTAATATTTAGATTAGGAATAAAATAATATCATTATTATAAATGTATTTATTTTTATGTCAATAATGGAATAATTACTTTTTCCAAGCCTTCGTTTGTACGTTGGTTAGTTGATGAAGATACCTATAATGAAACGAAAACCAAAAAGGGGTATGTGAACATGATCCAAATATGGTGGAGACTTAGATTTACGGTTTTAGGACCATCCCCACCTCCTTTGTCGTGGGAGGGGGGTGCACGTGGACGTGAGAGAGAGGGGGGACAAGCAACAATCAATAGGTTGCAATCCGCCGGCTTGAGTCAAAGCTTGATATGATAAAAATTAAATTTAATTAAATACTTTTTCAATTCTAAAAAATAAAAATAACATCGTTTATTTAAAAGCCTCGAGCTTAATGTCGAGTTCGACTTTAGACAACTTAAACTCGAATCTAATTTGACTCTCTATTTTATTTTTAAAAACTCGAGCTTAATTTGAAGTTCGATCAACTCAAATTAAGTTTATAAAGTCCATTAAATTTAAACCTAATCATATGGAAAAAAAATGCGTTAAATTTAAGTATATATAAAATAATTATTATTTATACTTTGATCTAGATATATTAATTTATAAGAAAATGTTTATTTAAAATGTGTAATTTGTAAATTATTATTTTATGTAAAAAAATTGATGTATATTGAATTTGTGAAAATAAATATTATTAATAGAATGTTATATTTTGTACTTTTAATTTGATAAAATAAAGAATAATATAGTTTGATTTAAAGTCTATAATTAAAATTATAATTTTTTAACGTGGTCATTTAATTAATTAGAAGAATTCTAAATTAAATTCAAACAATAAAAACCTTGCTTTAATAAATTAAAAATTTTGAATATCTTAATTTAAATCTTTAAAAAATAAAATTATATTTTGATTTGAAGAGTGTAAATTTATCTAAAAATATGTAATTTATAAATTTTCATATAATATAAATTTTTGTGTAATATATATTTAAGATTGATTATAAATTTGTCAATTATAGAAAAAGTAGTATTTATTGTTATTTTTTTCATTTATGTCTATAAAGTACCTTTTCCAAATTTAGTTATTATTGTTTAAAATTACATGAAAACGTTTTATTGTTCAAAGATTCAATTAGGGATGACAATTGGTCCAAATTCAGGTTTTTTAATAGGTTAGCTTATGGGCCATATTCGGGCAATCCAGGCTTGATCTAATTAAAAAATATGTTATTTTATATTTTTAATGTTAAAATATTTGATAGGACTAACCCACAGGTCTATATTTAGGTGTTTTCAATAGATTGACTCATGAGCTATATCTAGGCCTAGACTAACCTAATGGCCAACTATTTTGAACAAAATGAAAAGTTGGATTTCAGGTAAGCCTGGACTCAGACAACCCAAACTTGGATTCAATTAAGAAAAATGAAAATATTTTATACTTTTAATCTTTAAAAAATTTAGAAAACTGGCAGCCTAATTCTTTTTAGTTTTCAATTTTTCAAAAGTATTATTATTCTTAGATTTCAAATAATAATGAAATATACTCATCACGAACAATAAACTTATACTAACCAAATGCAGCTTACAAGACAATTTAACCTAACTCTTAAACTCTATTCAAGTTAATTAAATTTAAGCTAATAATTTATTATAATTATCTTAAGTTATTAATTTAAATTAAATTAAATTAATTCAGGTTAAATTTAAGATTTGAATTGGATTAACATATTAGTGATAGCTGATCGGGCTTAAAATTTATCTTTTGTGTATTTCATTATTACTTTTTAATCAAATTCTAAGAGAAGGAAATTTAAAAAAAATCAGAATTTTTCTAGAATTTTAAAAATAGTTAAATTTTCTAAAGTTTCTTAAAATATAAAAAATGTCTATATTTTTACGTAAAAATAAAGTAAAAACAAACCAATTTTTGAGAAAAACAAATCATATTTATAATTAAAAACAACAAAAAATCAAGTCTAAATGAGTTTAATTCAATTTAAATTAAAAAACAACTCGTGTTAGAATAATGGGAAAAGTTTTTCTTTTTTACGATCATTAAATCACAGATTTAAGGCACAGAAATAGTCTCTTTATAAAAATACAAAGGTGAAGTTACGTAGACCCATAAAATGAGAAGTCTTTTACACTGGTTAAAATTTGCTCTAACAGTAACTCATATCATGGGGTGTTTGTTTTCATTTTTATTTTTGGTTTCAACTTCAGTAAAAAAAATGTTTATTTGAGTTTTTAGTTTTTATTTTTTATTTTGGTTTTGGTTTTTTTCAAACTTTCAAAAATTATAAAACAGGTTTTTGTTTGCTATTTCTATTTTTCCATAATATGATTTATTATTATTTAAATATATATTATTTCATTATTTAATTATTAATAAAATTTATGAATAATTTAATTCAATATTATATATTCAGTAAATTAAAATTAATTATCAATAAAGATTATGAATAATTTAATTTTATTTATTTCAATAATTAAATTATATGTAATTGAATTTTAATAATTATTAATAATATAACTAAATTTAAAATATATAAATATTCAAATAAATTTTGATTTAATAAATAAAATTTTAAATTATTTATTTTATTAAAATAACATAAATTTTATTAATAATTTGTTAATAAATATTATATAAGAGATTAAATAATTTTATTTAATAAAAACAATTTTCTAAAAATTTGTATCTAATATATAATTATTATAAGTAATAAAGATATAACTACATTAACATTTATAACCAAATAAATTTTTTTATTTAAAAGAAAAATAAAAATAAAAATAAAAAATTAAAACCGAAAACTAGTAGACTCCAAATAAATATTATATTAATAATTACATTTTTTCAATATATTAAACAGGTTTATTTTCTTTGTGCCAAAAAAACAAAAGGAAAGAATCCGACGCTGCGAAGTTAGTTTGACAGGGGCACCAAAGGTCAGGTAAGTTGTATCCAACCGGTCTTTAGGACAGTCCAAAGTTGTCGCTTTCACTAGACACCAACACGACACGTCCCAAAATGACTGCAAACAGATGACTATTGCGCTATTTGACTTGCACATGCTTGGGAATTAGGAATGGCAAACAAATAAAAAAATGATCCCCCTTTCGATCTGGCTAGGAATGGCAACGGCGAGTCAAGCAATTTTTTTGAAAATTAAAAATGCAAAACACTTGCCTTTTGACTTAAGTATGTTTAGGATGTAACGCGTAGAGACGGCCTTACTACGCACCCAGGATTATCCGTGAATGGACTAAAAATGGAGAAAATAGAAAATACCTTATTTGGGGTCCATCGGACTTTAATCGGGATTTTCTCTCACTTCAAGGCTCGGTAGGTGTCGGGACCTTCACTAGAAA
>JAOSBN010000004.1:2431893-2445643 GCA_027563595.1 Erythroxylum suave
TTGCATAACAATTATTCCAGGGATTTTATCTTTATGATTAATAATTAAATAATTAAAAATACTCAAAGATAAAGAATACCTTTTTATTGAATAAAACAAATTTTATACAATTAAAATTACAACCAAAATTGGCTGCAAGGGCATACACCAACACCCTTCTCCCTGTTTCTGATAGCTGCGCATTCATTAGTATGCGTCTTTGAAGTATGAGCAGATGAGTTATCTTGCCTTTCTTTCCCCATGGCATGTTTCAACTTTCTTTTGATTTCTGTAAGAGAAAAATACGAGCCAGCTCTTTCATTTGCTTCCCTGTTTCTAATGATGAGGTGAGGATTGGACAACATGTAGTACATAAAGCAGACTTTATTATGTATACAAGATCGTTCATGAAAGGATTAAAAATGAAAAAATGCGAAATACCTGATTTCGATTCCATCCAAACTTTAAATGCCTTTTTCTACTGCCAAATGAGCTCAAATCTCCACAGGACCTTTATAGAAAATGATCACTGCCTCCTAGTCTAAGCCTTTTTACAGTTTTCTCAAAACACGAGCGCTCTTAACCGGTTAGAACTCCGAATGCTTGTGAATGACTTGAGCAACTGCAGGAGACCTTAATCTATATATATAGCTTCGAAGTCTAGATGGAAAATGGATCCCTTTTAGTGTGGACCTAGTCCATATCGAGATATAGACCAGGTCCACATTAAAAGGGATCTATTTTCTATCCAGACTTCGACCCATTAATTTAGATAATTTATTAGGCCACTTTATTACCCTTATCTGGATAAAATTACATAACTTAATTAATAATTTATTTGAAATCAAAATTACAATTAACAACTATCCATTATATAGGAAAAAGACAAAATTACCCTTAAGGGCAAAAATGTCTAACAATCTCCCCCTTCGACAATTATTTATTGCAGTTTTAATTAAGTTTAGAAAACAGTTTAGAAACTTGGTTAAGTCACGCTACTGTATTAATCAACTAAGTTTAAAAACAAAATATTTGATCAAAAGGTAATGAAAGTCTAACATTCTGTCCTGCAAGGCTTTCGATACTGAAAAGTATCAGATGCGTGTGTCGTGTGACACAAATCCAATATAATCACGAATATTTAATACCTCACTAACATGAATGAGAAAATGGAGTGTGGCAAACTACGATGATACCTTTGTGATCTAATATGTATCCTCTTCATTTGTAGGTCTCCATTTCTCCTACTTTATGCTGAACTGCATTGCTAAACTCAATGTTTTAAAAATCGGACCGGACATCGAGCCGATCAAAGGAAAGGTTTAAGGTTTAGAAGTTCAACCGGTAGTGAACCGATATAAAACCAGTATGTAATAAATAAGAAGTAAAACTTATAAGAATAGGTAAAAATAAAATATTTTATTGAAATAAAAATATACCAACGTCTATTATTATATAACGAATTAATAATAAATAAATATAAAGCTAATATAAATATTAACATAACAATAAAAATCAAAATTGTATTTCTACTAGGATATTCATATATATAATTCATCTTTACTAAGCTTATCTACACATTTCATATTTTCAACTGTAGCCACAAGGCTAATAAACATACCATTACAGAAAGCTAAAAGAAAAGATTGGATCAGGCCATAATCCAAAGAGTGTTCACTAAACTCCATGAATATAGTGCCTAGATGGCAAACCGTTAAGTTTATGGTTTCTGCCAGGAGATACTTACCAAAGCACTTGAAAGAAGTGGGATTCACCTGCATGAACATGTAGTTGCCGGTAAAAAGATCACCAATATGACTTTTCCCTTCCTTCAATCTCTTCAAAATTGTGGCACACGAAACTCTGACCAATCTAGCTTTCCTCTTCAAGAATCTCTTCAAGCTTGGAACTTTAGGCCTGAATCTCCTTCTTGAATGCACCCTTCTGAACTTAAACCAGTTTCTTGATCTCACAATCAACCTCTCGTTTCCCTTGCATTCATCGAGCATGCCTTCATCTTTCAGTCTTTGGTATCGAAATTTGATGGCTGAGGCCATGTCAAGTGCAGAGATAAAAGAAACAGTAGATGGGGTTCAAGGAGACAGTTCAAACTTACAACGTCGTGAATTTTGAATCATAGTGGTCAATATGTATGGTATTGATAAGGAAACAAGATAATTATTGATAAAGAAACAACAACAAATTATCTTCTATCATGTCAAGTTGTTATATGGAGTGTATTATGAAATTTTGAATAATACCAACAAAAATACAGTGATGAATGCTAAACTATCAAATTAAATTATAAATTAAGAAAAATTGAAGTGATAAATTTAAAATATATTTAAAATATAAAATATTTTTAAAACATTTATTATATTAATTTTAATAAATAGTTATTCAGTCAAATTTCAAATTTTGACTATAATAAAAAATTAAAATTTAATTATATAAAAATTTAAAAGTAATTTATAATTTGAAAAATGATCTAAACAATACTACTAGTTTGGTATTTACAATTTTGGTTGTGTGCAAAGGCCAGCAGTAAAACATATTCATTCCATGCCCTATTGTGGGAAGACAGAGAAGTTAAAACATGAAGACAAAGGGCATGATTGCATGAAGCCACTCCTTTTCAACTTCATAATGTACAAAGAACATATTTCAATGTTTGAGATAAAAGAACATGGTTTTATCTTTCTATTCATTACCTGTCTTACCCTAAAAAACCAAGGTTTTAAAACCGGTCGAACCGGATGACCGAACCGGACCGTCCGGTCCGACCGAAAAAGGTTGAACCGGCCGGTTTTTATGCAAAGAGGTTATTAGGTGAAACTGGACCGGACCACTAGCCGGTTCAAACCTTTTCTGGTCGGACTAGACGGTCCAATCCGGTTTTTAAAACCTTGGCTAAACTGTATCAAAGAAATCATGTTTTCTCTCACCAAATGTTAAACAACATTAGATAAAACCTTTGTGTTCTCCAACTAAATGCTAAACTGCATTAGAGAACCTTTAAGAGATTAAAACTTATATCTCCCTATGTCATGTGAAACCTTAAGGATATATATAAAACTGTATGTGTCTAATGACATAGGATCAAAGTTAATCTTTATAAATGCCTAATGAACTTTAAAATGCTTAAGATCAACACTAATCTTAAGACTTTTATACACATTATAACAATGTATGATAACATGTATTATTGAGGATAAACGATGATCAACCTATTGATAAACTATCATACTATCATAATATAGCAAAATGTACAAATGTAGATGGAGAAAACATAACGATTTATTGACTAACAGTGTCTAAGGACGTCAAAAACACCCATACTGTATACTTGTATTCCAAACAAATAGGCAAAGTCCTTTAGTTAAAGAATCAATTTTTAATTCCTTAGTTTTTAATTGCTCCAAACTTTAATGTCACCTTTTCATGTTAACTACTTCATGATCAAGTATTTGATCTCAGAATGCTAAGACTCTGTGATATTCAATGTTGTTGTTAAACAACATAAAAGCTTAATTATCACACACTAAATCAACCATAGACAACTTAGAAATCAAATTTCTGAGCTAAACCGCCTGTGAAGTACCCCTATAACATGTACTCTACATGTATGATCGAGGGAAGTTATCTGTGTCTACTTGACACGCTTCCACAACATTGTACCATCTGCCAATCTTAAACCATAACCTTAAGTGAACTTTCAATCATTCGGACATATAGCTAAATTTGAATCTGAATCCCTAAGAGGTTTAGGCTGTTGACTTATCAACATGTCAACTCATAATCCTTGATTCCCTTTAATATCTCAACACTCGCTTGACTACATTTCAATGGTCTACACCTGAGTCAACCAGATGCTGACCAAACAATCAAACCATAAATACATTGTCCTTCCTAGTACATAACCGAGCATACATTAGGCTATTAATAGTACTAGAACAAGGAACATTCCTCATAACCTCTCTCTCTCTTTACTTAATGTATGCACTCTGTGAGGGGTTTGATGAGTGTTAAGATATGTCCCAGTGAATCTGAATACCTAGGACAGAAGATGCTACGTCAAGGTCCTTTATGTCAAACTTTTTGACCAAACATAGCTTAACCTCATACACTATAGTCAAATAATTTGACGTGAGCAATATATCATCCTCATGCAGTAATAAGAAGATAACTTTGCTCCCTCTAATCTCATAGTATAAGCATCTTTTAACTTTATTTTCCATGAAGCTGGAAAAGGTAACCTCATCAACTGTAAGGTGTCACTTTCAGGAGGTTTGATGTAAACCACATGCTAATCTACATAACAGGCAAACCATGTCAGTTCCATCTGGATCCTAAAATCCTTTTGGTTGTACCATATAGACTACTTTATAAAGGTTTTTATTCAGGAAAACGGTTTCGACAACCATCTGATGTAACTCTTTATCATCATGTGCTACAATTGCCTTAATTATTCAAAATGTATCCTTCGAGGATACGAGAGCAAAGGAACACTAAAAATAATATTTCTCCCTGAGTGAATCATCAAGCAATTGAGCGAGTCCATAAACCGCTAAAGTTTATCTTGAAATCCTTTAGCTCTTAAACTTTATTTACAGCTGACAAGTTTACAGTTCTACTGCAAAATCAACTATCTCCCAAATCTTAACTATGCTTCATGAATTATATCTCATCAGTCATTGCAACCTACCATAATTCTGCTGCAGGTACAGAGACAGTTTCTGTAAAAGTAACTGGATTTTTAATATGTCTATTATCATAGTTTGGTTCACCTGATAGACTATGATATCAGATGAGATAAGAGATCATCTCAATCTGGTAGGTTTTGACAACTGTATTAGATCTTGTACCCCCAGGAACCTCTATATGTACAAATATGGGTTCCTGTTTCAGTACAGGTACGGTACAAAGACCTAAATCCACTGGATCTAACTGTATGAGTGACGGATACATAATAACTGTAATATCCATCCTGTTATCATCTGAACGGTCAAAAGGGCCCACCATCATCATAGACATCATCCAGAAACTTAGCTGTTAGGCTTCCACTATTTTGTTCCCTCTTTCTCTACAGTAAAATCTGCAGCCTTTAAAGTGGTTAGGATATTTTACTAAATAACAATGACTATGCAATCTTTCGTTATAAGGATTATACCACCTTGGTAGGGTAGCTACACACACGAATGTGTGTAAGATTGAATTTTCACACTTCTAGATAATCAGGTAGATTAGTCTTGTTCTGCATTGACTTTTACAAGTCCTTTAGGGTGTGATTATGCCTTTCGGCAACACACCATTTTGCTCAAGACTATCCGGTATAGTGAATCAAGTCACTATCCTAATCAATTCTATATATCTAGCAAACGGACCCTTTTCAAGTCCTGAAGCACCATGTTTGCCATGATGTTCTCCTTCATTTTCAAATCTGACTATTTTGATGAATTTTCCCAAGTGATTCTCAACCTTCAAACTTTAAATGAGAACACATAACTGTAATGGTAATAATCATCAACAAATGTCATAATACTTTTGGAATTGAAAAATGCAATTATATAAGGTCTACTAATATCTTTATATACCAGACTCAACAAGTCAAAAGTATAAGTTGATTTCTATGTCTTTATAAATCAACTTATCCCTCTTATAGTCAATACATGTTCCCAGATCATCTTAATCTAAAATTGAGCGAATGTTTTCCTTAATCAATCACTCAACCCTAGTTCCGAATATGTGGTTTAAACTTTTATGTCACACCATATGTGACTTTTCATTCATCAGGGTCCTTCATTTCATGACTTGTTCAGCAAAATATGAAGAAGCATATATCTAATTTGGGGTAAGATACATTCTATATAAACCATATGACAAGAAAGTTGTACGGTTATGTTTCGTATCAAACACAACTGTCAAATAGAAGTATTAAATACAAAACGTCAACTTTCTTCGTCCAAAATTGATCAAAAGATCATATATAAAATATGTCGTGTAAAAACTTAAATGAACCTTACTACAAGATTCAGCACATACATCCACTATAGACTTACTTCCATTTCTTCATTGCTGTTAACCATCAGTTCCTCCTTTCCTTTATTTGGCTTTATCCCGGATATGAATCTATGCACCGTGGATGCATTTTGATCAGATACTCCACTACATAGTCTCTAAATACCTTATGTGACCGTCACATATCATAGTCATAAATTAATAAGTTAAGGAGTTATCTGATGATCACAGTCTTTCCTTCTAAACCTTATACTGCTGGTTACTTTATGTCCCTAGAACGGTTATCAGTACTGAATTGACCAACACTAGTAAGTGTAGAAGAATTCAGTCTTTCTATCTTTAATCTTAGTGTGCTTCATCTTTACCTCCCTTCAATTGTTGTAAGGACTGTACGAGTAACTAAGTTAAGTTTCTCTCCTTAAATAACTCAATGAGTAATTAAAGTCTTAAAGTCCCATTCCTTATCCTATTAATGATATGTCATCACCAGATTACTTAAATTTGGAGGGAGTGTATCCAGAGTCTGGTGAACTATAAAGACATCAAGAAGAGAAATGTGCAATATCTTCAGTCTACTATGAAGATAAATGATTCTTGACATGTTCTTCTTAACTCCCCCTTTTCTTCCACGCATCTTATAGAGAATCGTTCCTTATTCAAGGCACTTGTCTCAATACTAGATGAGACTATGTACCTCTAGGAAACATTTCCAAGAATTACTTTGCTATTGTGTCCGAAAGTTCACTAGGCAAATGGTTAAGTGTAGCACCCCACTCCCGCAAGACACATACCTGACATCTTGGGTGATATCCAAGTTCATGTCCCGCGAGGGTGACATGCTAGAGCACTCAATCAGTCAAATCTCAGTACACATTTTTTAAAAAAAATTTAAAACCATAAACATAATATACTGAAATCGATAACTAATTTGAGCCCACTTTATTAGTAAACTTTTTAAATCATAACAATACATTCAACAAAATTTTCAATAGCCATTTAGGCCCTTTCACAAAAACAAAACACTTTAGTCATAAGTCTTTACATTACATTATAAGTTATGTACACCTTTTTACAAAACTTTCGGATTACATAATTCGATACAAAAGTTGCGGAATATACAATTCTATATAAAAAGAAGGAAATACAATGCAGACGCGAACTAATCTCGACCTCTATCTCTTACTTGAAAGCAATGTCTATGCTCCCGTTAGCCTAACGGGGTAACTCATTTGAGCTTGAAAAATATTGCAAAATTTTGGGTGAGTTTTTACAAACTCAGTGAGTGACCATCCTCGATGGCTCACCCAGTCACATAACACATAATTCACATTATTTATTAAATAATCACATTGGATCTCATACACTTAATCAATTATTTTACATTTTACATTCAACACATATCACATTCAAGAATTATTCAAACCATTATAATCATTCATATTAGACATATGCAGTGTAAATAAGACTCACTTTCATTTATTATTTTCGTTGTGACCGAGTGCCTTTTTATCTAGCCTATATCCCTTAGTGGATACCGGGTTGTATCAGATGATGTCCCATATCCCTTAGTAGATACCAGGTACATTCACAACCGAGTCGGAGGCTCTTATCACAATTTCTGAGCTTTAAGCTCCCTTTTTCGGTGGCTACTCCGGTCATAACTACCTTTATATTTCATGCATTCATGTAATGGAATGCGCTAGTCACAAATGGTCAATCACATTTGATCAATCAGTCACTTTGTTTCGCTTTACACATTCACTTTCACCTGTCATCGGACCTTGGTCCGACATTCAACATTTAGTTGAAAATCACATTTTCACTCACATGCAAATGCTCATTCCAAAACACATTTGTCATCAAATTATGTACACTTAGTTCGTCTCATTCACATACAAGTAACAATTTAATATCTCAACCAAGCATCACAATCATCGGACCTCCTGTCCGGAAACCAACACAATCAATCACATTCATATAGACATTCAATAATTGATCAATACCAAAATTCACACAAAACAAACAATGGAATGAGACCATCTAGGTCTACTTACAGTACGCTCCAAATTAGCATTTGCTTCCAAATTCTGAGAACGTCTGAATGCGGACATTTAGCTTGCATAACCCATATATGCAATATACACATTGCACACACATTAATAATGGAATAATAATAAGCATTTATTCATGCACAGCTATGGATATGAACTATGTATAATGCATATCCAATGACAATCCCGGCACTTTACCAACTTCATAGCTTAATCACTTATCATTTCTGTGAATCACAAACTTAATCCTTTGGTACGTTGATAATAATAACTCATCCACAATTTTTTTTCCATAACCACCACATGTAACAAGTAACTTTTTGCTTAAAACTCAATATTTCCTCTTCATTCCTGTTTCATTTCAACTTACAAGTCACAACCAAATAAAAAATCTATCATTTTTTTTCATAATCATCAAAACAAAAAATCACTCTCACGTTTTCTGCACTTCTTCACTTTCATTTTTCTGCATTTTCACATTTTGATATTCACTTCATTTTCTTCAATTCTTCCTCTAATTATCCATTTAATCTTTCTTTCTCATCTCTAGACATCACCATACACATATCCCTTAACTCTAAATTCAATTTTTTTTTATCAACTTCAAAACAGCCCCAAAACTTACCTATATATACATATATATATACAGTGAAAACATCACATAACAGAGCATTTATATATCCATTTCTCCAAATCCTTTTTTCCTACATTAATCTCCTACCCATTTTAGTTGATCTTTCAACTTCAAAAGTCATTTCTACAACCACTCATAACATTTGGATCATCCACTCTGAAGAATCAACGTGTATGGCACACTTAGAAAAATTTCCTCAGTTATTTTCCAGCAACTATAAATATCACTGTTTCCTAACCATTTTACAGTGAACTCACAATGCATGTTTCAGTTCACACAAAAATACATAATTATAAAAAAACTTACTTGTTTAAAGCTCCAATATCTACAACAATCATGTAACCCTAACCCCTCACGCAACTCCGTACATCAACTTGAAAGTAAACAGAGGGTTCGGTTTTTCTTAGGGTAGAAGAAAGAAATAACAAACTATAAGTGGTAGTGGATAGGAGAAACCAAGATTTTTCTCTGTTGAGGATTTGACAAGAAACTCTGTGTTTTTGAAAAACCAGAGAAAGAAACTTCGAGAAAGATAACAAAAAGGACGGTAGGTTATTTTTCAAGGTTATTAAAACTTAACTTTAATGCTTGGACACCTGTCCATTTCTTAACTACTTATCCACTTCCCTTTTCTTACAACTCACTTAAGTATGATTTATACTTAAGTTTATGACTTAATAAAAACCACTGAAATCGCAAGTCATAACCCATTAAAATCATTGTAGATTTTTTTCCATTAAAACATCATTTCGGGTCAACCTTGCATGTTCTTTCTTACCCTGATACTGAAGTCCTTTTGTAACACTTTCTTCTAGAAACATGTTCTTCTATGTATTATATTTCCATTGACACTAAAATCATCCAATTTGGTTTAGTGATTTGAAAGATATACTTCAAACATTTTCGGACTGCTCTTGTCCAAAACAGTATACTATACACAACTTTCATCTAGAAATTGAACATGTTAGAGACTGAATCACAATTCGACTTCTACAGAGGATTTGTAGAAATATTTCTCTAGTTTACTTCAAATCAAAAATCATCTCATTTGAAATCCTATAGGTCCAGATATAGTCAAAACATCAAAGTATGTTCAGTAAATTAATCCTATCAATTATCATACTTCAGCACAGTTACATTTCCATCTTAAATTCACCGAAAAAATCAATTCATAAAGCTGTTGTTTTTGGTTGAGAGTTAATTCAATGCCTTATGAATCTATTGGTCCAAGAATTAAGTCATTTGGACAACAGGTGGAGAAGTTATGGTCAAAAGAAGCAAGATGGTTTAGATTGTACAAGAGAAAATTGTTAAGGACCATTGTAGCATGACAAGACAATTAAACGTCACCCCTTCCAATTAACTCACGGGCGTGAGTGAAGAAATTCACGCCTGTGAGAGTGAGAATAAACTCATGGATGTGAGTGAAAGAGTCATGAGGGTGACAGATAAAGGCAAAAATGTTGAAGAATATATACTGTAGACCCAACTCAGGTTTTACACCTAACTCACTCAATATTTTACACTATAACTCTTTCCATTGATCTCAGATTGTTGTTAATTTTTGTGGAGAGTTAGAGAAATGTCTTAAAAATCCAATGGTTCAAGTCTCATCTCATTTGGAGGTCGGAAGAAAAAGATATTTCTAAAAAACCATCGAATGTTCATTGAAAACCTCAAAGTTGCTATCGTGCATTTGCACGATCATGCACCTGCTCCTATGAATCACCAAAGTCACCCTCATGCATAAGCATGATGGTGCAAACCCAATATCCTCATGTCACCCTCGTTGTGCTTATGCATGACGATGCATTTTTCCTAACTTCAAACAAAAGTCACTGTGCAATTCTTCTTCTTTTTTTTATAGTAATCTCTACTTCAAACCTCCATAACTTCTGATCCAGAACTCCAAAATTTACAAACTTTATATCAATGGAAAGATAAAAGAAATATCTACAACTTTTGTGAAGACATTTTGTCAAAATATGCCTATATCAGTACAGTAAATTCACCAAAGTTCAGATAAAAAATTCAACTCTTTCCTACTAATCATTCCCAGAATATCCAGACTTCATTCTCTACAACCCAACACTTCAAATTTTTATTTTAGTCATTTCAACTCTATTTTATTCAACTTATTCACTATAACCACAATTCTCAACATATCCTATTACAATTTAATATAACCGGAATGTCAATGAGGGCATGTACAATTATTTTCAAGTGTGCAAAAATTCAAATCCACATGCACGTATGCTGACATTTTGCTAATCATGAAATGCAA
The DNA here is from genome assembly GCA_027563595.1 of Erythroxylum suave. NCBI lineage: Eukaryota > Viridiplantae > Streptophyta > Magnoliopsida > Malpighiales > Erythroxylaceae > Erythroxylum > Erythroxylum suave. Next base: position 2,442,860 of record JAOSBN010000004.1, read on the forward strand.
TTTTTTTCTAACTCTCACTTTGCTATTTTCTCCATTATTAAAATCTGAATTCGAACCCTTAATATGGGGTAGGATGTTACATTAAGTACGGATCTCTTAAAGGTCATCAAACATAATATGTCAAACCGATCTTGGGCTTTAAAGGCTGCATTATAAGCTTATGAGCTCATGTATGTAATTGGAGATGACCTATGTATTCCTATGGCCATATCTACCTCAATTAATTCATCTTTATATTGAAACCAATTAGAGATTCAATGGTGACACTGATTTTATTAACTGAAAAGGTGACTCTTTAGTAACTTTAATTAAATAAGCACAAATGTAGGACAACAGCGATACTGAAAGCCATTAAACGGTATCTTTCCTAAAAATTCCATCACACATATTATCAAACACCTTTGGGTTGAATACATAATATAAGCAATTAAATTTCTGGACATAAAAGCTATCAGAGTATAAACCATCAACTCTCATGACACTACCACTTTTGGGTGAATAGATAATTGAAGTAACATCTTTCCTCCATCATATACCTTTATGCAGATCTCAAAACGTTATGTAAGGCCAACATCTTTGAGCAGAATAGCCAAACATAAAATCAGAGACATCCCCAACATGTAAGTAAAACAATCCAAAATACTGACTTGAAAGGCTACTTTGGTGACTATATTCTCATCAGTACCCCAGAAAGTCCACCAATACATCAGATACAACTTTATGTTATCCTCACATTCTTTATAGGCATATAATGTGTGACAATGTAATTTCAATGAATGCAAAACCCGAATGCATATTTTCATTGTCACATACCCGTGCTGAAGACATTCTCTGAAAACTTCATTATCGTGCATTACTGGGTATTGAACCGATCACCCGAGACACGACAACATCATGTGTCTCCTTTATGGAAAGTTCATTGCACGAAAATTCACTTGAAAATGGCTTCATAATGTCTTAATTCCTTTTCCGATTAACCGTCATGCAACCCCGAACACTAAATATGAGATCCGAGACACGACAATTTGAAGTATCTCTTTCATGTGATGTTCGAAGCATGAAAATTCACCCGAAATCGGATCCAAAATATCCTAATTCCTTTTCTGAAGTTAAACTTTAATTTATTGCAAATGTAATAAATCCAGAAAAATGGAAAATATCACTTTATATATTTCCCGGACCTAGAAACTGACCCAAAATATCCCGAGACACCCTTATGGGAAATTTGAAATTTTTGTGTGTTTATATTTTTTTAAAAAACACTGTTCATGTCCGTACGACTAATGTCACGCTAACGTCAGCAGCCGATGTGACCGGGTGCGTGCATGGCATGCACGCCGAATGCTTTATGGAAGTTTTTTTTTTCACAAAGTAACTTAATTCTTTTAAAAAGTAATATTTAGATTAGGAATAAAATAATAATATTATAAGTATTAAAAAATGGAATTATGACTTTTTCCAATCCTTTGTTTGTACTTTGGCTACTGACGAAAGTACCTATAATGAACCAAAAACAAAAAAAGGATAGGTGAACAAGATCCAATTATGATGGAGACATGTTCTCTCCTGGTGCTGTCCTCCCCGCCAATGAAGCTATTGATCCTATATAAGGCATGTCAACCTCTCTGCCTTAGCAAGCTTCTTTTTGTCTTTTTGGCTCTTCTTGTCACCTAAACTTGAAATGACCACCTTCTTCTCTGTCTAGCCTCACCCGTTCCAATTAGCTTTTCCTTAATCAAAGGTTTCACTTCCTAAACTTTCATACCTTTATATGAATCAACAAGCATTTTGCCCTCTGTAAAAACTGACTCCGTCCCTACTGCTGCAAGTGCTACCTCTGCTTCTCTCCTGACTTGGTGCAACCCTCCCCGCCCATAAAGCTATTGATCCTATATAAGGTATGTCAACCTCTTTGCCTCAGCAAGCTTCTCTTTGTCATTTTGGCTCTTGATTTTTAAATCCAAGCAAACTTTTACCGCAGCCTTATCCCCAAGTTCTGGGATCTGAACGATAGGAATGATCTCACAGGGCATTATCCATTCATTGCAAGTGCTACCTCTGCTTCTCTCCTGACTTGGTGCAACCCTCCCCGCCTATAAAGCTATTGATACTATATAAGGTATGTCAACATCTTTGCTTCAGCAAGCTTCTCTTTGTCACTTTGGCTCTTGATTTTGAATCCAAGCAAACTTTTTCCATAGCCTTATCCCCAAGTTTTGGGATCTCAACATTGGGAATGATCCTTAGCAAAGACTTCTATAAGCTATTCTATCTTTCCGTAGAAATCTATCCGCTCAAGAAGGAGCGAGAAAATATTGATCCTTAGCAAAGATTTCTATAAACTGTTATATCTTTCCATAAAAATCTATCCGCTCAAGAAGGAACTGAGAAAATATTGATCATAAATATAAATCATTCCCAATGTTGTACTACAAGAAAATAGACGTTTAGCGACGGATATTACCGACGGAATAACCAAATATTTAGTCGGTATTAAGGTTACCGACGGAATATAACGACAGCGCAAAAACGCAGTGATACGGTCGTAACTAAATTTACCGACAGAAATTGAGTGTGTGTCGCTAAATTTAGCGACGGATCATGATGTACCGTCGCTAACGTTTACCGACAGCGCAAACCAATTCCGTCTGTAACTTAGCGACCGAAAAAACGTCCGTCTGTAAAATTACCGACGGAAATAAATATACCGTCGGTATATACGATAACAATATACCGACGGATATTTCATTTCCGTCGGTATAAAAGATAGCAATATACCGACGG
>JAOSBN010000004.1:2491715-2517520 GCA_027563595.1 Erythroxylum suave
CATGTATCTTTTTGTATTTTGGGGCATTTTGAGATATTGATGTATTGTGGCTGAAAATGCCCACTAAAGCTTTGTAAGAACACTTATATTTTGATGTTAATGAAATAGATATATATACATTATGTTTGGTTTATGATTTCCAAAATCCTTATATTGCATCTTTAAGCTTCTCAAAGGGGTGAAAATTGTGTTTGACTTCAGGGGAAAAACTATATTAATCTAGGTGGATTTAGCTCAAGTTGTCTTCATGAAAATTGTAGCTTAACGTTTTAGCTTTCTAAAGGTATAAAGTATGCGATTTTTGGATATCGGAATTGAAAGTTATGATTGTTACAAGTTACTGATGTAGAATTTCCTGATGAATGAAAGTAGTTGAAGGATTGTGTTTTTGGGATGATGACCAAAAATGGATGATAAGTTGAATGTAAGTGACATTGAGTTGAAATGGGAGTGAAAATGATGAGGAATGTGAGTTAAGAATGATAGAAATGCATAAGATAGGTCATAGGTATCTTTAGGAGTTGGAAATGTGAAGTTTGATCCGTAGCTGTCCGTTAAACGGACTTGAATGTCCGCTAAACGGACTTTCTCGGGTCTGAAAATGTCCCAGAGCAGTCAATGTCCGTTTGAAGGGACATGATGTCCGTTAGGCGGACCTTCTTGGGACAGTTTTACAAATGTGAAATTTTTGACTTTCTAAATAGCAAGAATCTCACTTTATGGTCTTTATAAAAGCTGTAGATCTAGAAGTATTCTTTTAAATAGTTCAAGAATGGCTTCATTCCAAGATTTCTAGAGAAAGTTATGCCAATTCTCCTAGGATAGGTACAATATGATCGAGGTTATAAATAGGTTTGAATCTTTTAGCCATAACTTCATCGTCCGACCACCAAATGAAGTGATTCTTGAAGCAATGGTTTCCTAACACATTCTTCTATCCATCTCAAATCAAATTAGAGAATTGGAGATACAATCATTTGAAGAAGTTGATTATGATTTTGGTGATCGACTAGTGAGGGCACATCACTCTTGTGGGACATGGCTAATACGGGTTCATGGAAACAATCCCCAAGATAATACACACGCTCACGTCTTATGATGACTCTGAATGTTGGGCTCCGAAAACGGGGTCCAACACGCCAACATCTTGCTATAAGTGGAAAACGAAAATGATGCTACAGGGGAGTAGTGGACACCAATGCAGCAGCTCCAAGAGAACGCACACACAGTGAGCGAGGAGAGATCCAACAATTGAGAGAGCTATAGAGAGCACAGCAACGCAACATTAGAGGGAGACCCGAAAACTCATTCATTTTTTGTTCTATTATTTAATTTCTCCTAATGTTGTTTGCTGAGCATAATTTATGTGGTATTCATCCCATTATGATTGAGTAGCTTCCTCAAAGCTTCAAGGTTGGGCTGAAGCCTTTAGCTAATTTTTGTGGATTGAATTTCAGTTGATTTATGAGTGTGGATTTATAAGTTTGATTTTTCTGTTTTGATATTAATTCTGTTGTTATTGTGTTTGGCCAACCACTACTAAGCATCAGTTGATAATTGAAGAACCGATAGGTGAAAATTAATAACGTAACTCCAAAATAGTGAACTTATAAAAAGATTTAGACATAGACTGAATTTATGAGAGAAAACCGGGTGAGCAAAGAATATAATGGGTTATGCTTGATTGCTAGGCTATGATAGTATACTAGGATTATTGCGTAATACTCCTTTGATACCTTGAAAAAGGATCTAAGAAACTTTAAGCTCATCCGTCTATCAACCAAAATTTTGCCTAATAAATTGATCCAGGTAAAGTCCATAGAAAATGCTAAAAGTGAAACCATCCTTGAAGCTTACCACATTCCATTTGGATTAATCTCTAGAGATATTCGCATCTTTGTTTAAGCATTGGTTTTATTTATTTATTTATTTATTTTGATAGTTAAATTTTCTTTTAATTTAAATTCCCCATTTTTATACAATTACTTAGTCTAGTACTTACACAATTTCTCCCTGTGGAACAATATTATATTATATTACTTGGGACCCGTGAACTTGCAGAATTGCATCAGTAATAAGTGCAGCGGAAAATCATAAGCACGTAATGCAATAGCAGAAAGCCAAGATGACAATTTTCTACTAGTTAATACATACGCCAACATATCATTGTTGACTTTAATTCCATCTTCATAAAACTGATCAAATTCATAAACCCCATCATCAAGTATAGCCTCATGTACACATCAATTAACTGAATCTTAGAAAACTTATAATTCAAAACTCATAAAGCCTAAATGATACCTCCTTCGAACATTTTTTTTGTTTTTTTGTTTTTAATAAATAACATCAAATTATACTTAAAAAATGAAAAGCACACAGTCCCTGTGTTCCTAAAAAAAATTCAAACCTAGGCTTATTCCTCGTCACATTATCTCGATCATCAACTATTTGGTTGATTTCTTTATCTGAAGTAATTGATTTATCCTCAGTCTGAACAGTTTCTTCAAAAGCAGTAATTAATTGTGAATCTGAACAATTTCTTATTTTTTCTTCACTACGCCTTTATGCTTGTACTTGACCCTTTCTAACCCAATAGTGCTTCAGTAACATAGGTTGCTGCTGGAAATTTAATGAAGAGTGTCTAGATTTTCAGTTTTGATCCCTTTGAAACATCATTTGTAACGACTTTTAACATTTCGACCTTATGTGCCTAATTACTTCACAAAAGTGACATGTAGGTTTGAACCTCTGATTTTTTTTTTACATTTCTCCTTGGACAGATCTGGTCGCACCAATTTTCTCATCACTTGACTTGGAACATTCACCTCTATAGTCAATGCTTTGAAGGTCTCCTTTAGTCTTACCAATTTCCAACAACTTTTCTAGCTTTTTATTGTCTCCATTTAACATTCTTATTCCCTTTTCCATGCTGATCAACTTCAACTTTGTTTCATTAAGCTCATCTATTTTAGATAACAACTTCTTCTCAAAGTATTGAATAATGTTCTATATGGTAAAGTTTTCCTCCTTCAACTTCTCTTTTTTCTTACATGTTTGGACTCATTTAACATATATTAACTCATAGGTTTCATAAACACCTTCTCTTTTATCATTTGAAGTACTGTCATCACTGTCATAATCTAAGATTAAGCTTTGAGCTGATTCGTCTACGTTTTTCTCAAACAAATTTTATTTACTCACGTTTTTAACATCGGTTACTTCCTTCTTGGTTGCTGTAAAGCAAGTAACTAGATTTTTGTTGTATGAAGCAACTAACACAGCACTATTCACAGCTTCTTCTTCACTACCATATTCACTTTCGGATTCATTCTCACTCCAAGTGCTTGTATAAGACTTCCCTTTTCTCTTTTTCAAGGTATTAGCATATCCTGCTTGCACATGTCCGAAGCCTTAACACTCATGACATTGAATTTTCTTCACTTTTCTTCTACCCTTTTGAGTTTTTCCTTGTTGCTTGAAATTACTAATTGATGAGTTCCTACCATTTTGTCTAAAATCGGATCTATCCTTCTTCACTTTCTTTAACCACTTACTGAAATTTCTTATCAATAACTCCATATCCTCATTCTCATCGGATTCATCTTCAAAGTCATTCACAGCTTTACCAATCTCGGCTTGCAATGCTAATCTTTTGCTCTTCTCTCGATTGTGCCTCAACAAATTCATCTCAAAGTTGGTAAGAATCTCAATTACCTTATCTAAAGACAATTCAGTGATATTATGGGCTTCTTCGATGGACGCAACTTTTGGCATGAACCTTTGAGACAACGATCTCAATGTCTTCTTAACCAGTTTCAAGTTAGAGTACTTCTTCCCAAGTTAACATGCATGATTTGCTATGTCACGCAATCTCTAATGGTTTCACTATCATCCATCTTTAGTTGTTCAAATCTCATAGCTAACATTTAAAGTTTTGAGGCTATCACATATTTGGAGCCCTCATATATAGTTTGCAAAGTGTCTCACGCTTCCTTGGCCGATTCACAAGCTAATATCATTGAAAAATGACCTTCATCAACAACACTAAAGATGGCATGCAAGGATTGAGAATTTTCAAGTGCTCTCTCTTCTTCAGCCCTTGTCCACTCAGATGCATCTTTAAGCACTACTTCTCCATTATCAGCCCTACCGAAATAGGTCTAAAAGTTGTTACCACAAACTATGGGTTGATCCATGCAAATACTAGTATTAGTTCACAGCTGTAGGATGAAAACACAAAATATGACAACCTATGCAAACAAATCACTCCAAGATGTTGCAGCCACAAAGAAATCAACCAAGTCGCAGCCCAATATGAAATTATATCAACACGGAGATTCCCTCGTTGACGCTTGCATGGACTGTATTTTTAATCACTAGAACAAAACAGATCGTGCCTCATTTATAACTCACCTGCGACAAAACCAAACAAGACAAAGATCGAACCAAAACAAGGCAAAGAAGGCATCACGCAGTAAGGAGTCACGCATAAACCATCACAAAATCTACAGCTCACTAACTCTATCCTTTAGCCCGCAACAACTCCTTCCAAAAACAATGGTTCACGCATACCACAACACACTTTCAACTATCTCCCTTTTTTTTTTTTTTGCACGCAATAGCAACATGATATGCCCATTCAACATTTATTCCCCACTACACCAAGGAGTCTTCACATATATCACCAAGTAGCAGCCACATAAATCTCGTTGTTCTACCCAAAAAAATTAGCAATAGATAGATTAATATTTTAACCCAATCAGCTGCCAAATATCATCAAAAGTTAATTAAACAACATTTCAACTTATAATACCCAAAAATCTTAGCCATATTACAGATGCAAATAATCAACCCAAATCTTCTTAGATAGTCATTATCCCAAAATAGGATATACATTGAATCCCATATTGATTAAGATTTTAAATTCAATCAACCTTTTCTGGAAAGAGTCCGACATAAATTCAACTAAGTCCAGTTATCAAATAATGTCCAAAATTAATTAATAAGATATAATAATATATATCTTAATAATCTCCTCCTTTTTGACATTATTTCTCACATATCAAAACTCTCCTTAAAGAAGATAATTGGGCATATAAACATCAAATGCACAAATCAAGAACTCCCCCTTAATCAAACATCAAGTTTCAAAGAACATCCAAAGAAACAATAATGAACAATTATCCAATCATCCAAATTTCTTCCCCTTGGGACAAAAAGATGTCAAAAAGTAAGACTAATAGTCACGAAAATACCTTAAAATCTCCCCCTGAATTGAATAATCACCGGAAACAATTTGATGTCTCCTCTTTAGGACAAAACAATACCAAAACGAAGAATGTATTCAATGCAATCAATCTCAGTGAATAAAGAAGCATAAAAATCAGTAGTAGGTGCAGCGGAAGAATCATAAACACGTAGTGCGATAGCAAAAAGCCAAGATGACAATTTACTACCAGTTAATACATATGCCCATCATATCATTGCTCACTTCAACTCTATCTTCATAAGACTGATCAAATTCATAAACCCCATCATTAAGCATAGCCTTAAGTGCACATTAATCAAATGAATCTTAGAAAACTCTTAATTAAAAACTCATAAAGCTTAAACGATAACTACTTTGAACTTTTTTTTGGTTTTTTGTTTTTAATAAATAACATTAAAATAAAATTAAAAATGTAAAGCACACAGTCGTTGTGCCCCTCGAAGAAATTCAAATATAAGCTTATTCCTTGTCACATTTTCTCGGCCATCATTGTCTCGTTGATTTCTTTATTTAAAGCAATTGATTTATCCTCAGTTTGAATAGTTTCTTCAAAAGCAGTAACTAACTATGAATCTGGACAATTTCTTGTTTTTCCTTTACTACTTCTTTGTGCTTGTACTTGACCCTTTCTAAGTCAAGAGTGCTTCGGTAACATGGATTACTGGTAGAAATTTAATGGAGAATGTCCAGATTTTCTGTTTTAACCCCTTTGAAACATCATCTGTAATGACTTGTAACATTTTGGTCTTATGTATTCGATTACTCCACAAAAGTTACATGTAGGTATGAACCTCCCATTTTTCTTTAAGATTTCTCCTTGGATAGATCTGTTTGCACCAATTTTCTCATCATTTGACTTGAAACATTCACCTCTATAGCTAATGCCTTAAAGGTCTCCTTTAGTCTGACCAATTTTAAACAAATTTTCTAGCTTTTTGACACCTCCATTTAACATTCTTATTCCCTTTTTCATGCTGACCAGCTTCAACTTTATTTCATTAAGGTCATATATCATAGATAACAACTTCTTCTCAAAGTCTTGAATGAAGTTCTTCATGGTAGGGTTTTCCTCTTTCAAGTTCCCATTTTTCTTACATGTTTGGACTCATTTAATACACATTAACTCATAGGCTTCATACATATCATCCTTTTTATCATCTGAAGTACTGTCATCATTGTTATAATCTAAGATTGAGCTTTGAGCTAATTCGTCTATGTTTTTCCCAAAATTTTCTAATTTACTCACATTTTTGTGAATGATTACTTCCTTCTTGGTTACTGTAAAGTAACTAACGCAGCATTATCACAACTTCTTTTTCACTACCATGCTAACTTCTAAATTCATTCTCACTCTAAGTGCTCGTACAGGACTTCCCTTTTCTCTTCTTCAAGGTGTTAGCACATTCTGCTTGCACATGCCCGAAGCCTTGACACTCATGACATTAAATTTTCTTCACATTTCTTTCATCCTTTTGAGTTTTCCCTTGTTGTTTGAAATTACTATTTGATGAGCTCTAATCGTTTTGCCTAAAATCGGATATATCCTTCTTCACTTTCTTTGACCAATTATTGAAATTTCTTGTCAGTAACTCCATATCCTTATTCTCATCAGATTCATCTTTGAAGTCATTTACGACTTTACTAATCTCGGCTTGCAATGCCAATCCTTTGCTCTTCTCTCGATTATCCCTCAACAAACTTATCTCAAAGTTGGTAAGAATCCCAATTACCTTATCCAAAGACAATTCAGTGATATTACGGGCTTCTTCTATGGCCGTAATTTTTGGTATGAACCTCTGAGATAACAATCTCAATGTCCTCTTAACCAGTTTCAGGTTAGAGTACTTCTTTCCAAGTTGATGTGCTTGGTTTGCTATGTCACACAGTCTCTCATGGAAGTCTCCAATGGCTTCACTATCATCCATCTTTAACTGTTCAAATCTCACAGCCAACATCTAAAGTTTTGAGGCTATCATAGATTTTGATCCGTCATGTATAGTCTGCAAAGTGTCCCACACTTCTTTCGCCGATTCACAAGTTAATATAATTGAAAAGCAACCTTCATCAACGACACTAAAGATGGCATGCAGGAGTTGAGAATTTCCAAGCGTTCTCTCTCTTTTAGCTCTTGTCTACTCAGATGCATCTTTAAACATTGTTTTTTCATTTTCATCAGTCATTACAGGATGTGTCCAGTCATTTAAAACCGAGTTCCATGTTGTTGTTCCTTGTGCCTGAATGAATACTCTTATCTTTGATTTCCACATAGGATAATTTCAACCATCTAACAATGGTGGCCTGATGATTGATGCTCCTTTTTTTAGAGCCATAATTGCGAAATGCGGATCAATACTAACTTATCGTACCAAGTTATGATTCGATGACTCGCTCTAATACCAATTAAAAAAACGTAGGGGTGTATTAGTTTCGCAAAATCTTCAATTTACCGTGGTCGTTTCTAACATAATCAAAAACCAGAAAAATTAAACAATCAAAAGCGAAATAACAAATTAATATTAATATTTGTTAACGCAATTCGACACATCTTGCCTACGTCTACGGGGTCCTCACCTAACATAATACTTTCACTAAAGACAACAGTTTTATACAAGGCTTTACCGAGCCGACACCACTCAACCCTTGATATTATCTCTCGTCCTCACTACTCGTGAAAAAATTTCACACTTAATAGTACAATCGCCTCATACTAACCTCAGTAGAAGATTTTTCTTAACAATCTTGTAAAGAAAGAACACTAAATAAATAACTCAAGCGGTTAAACAAATTTAAACATAAATGAGAATACTTGAGAAAGAACAGAAAAAACAAGTCTCCTATAAGTTCAGATCCATCGAAACAGGTCTGAAAGTCGTTACCACAAACTATGGGCTGATCCTAGTATTAATTCACAGCTGCAGGATGAAGACACCAAGTATGACAACCCACGCAAACAAATCACTCTAAGATGTTGCAGCCACAAAGAAATTAGCTGATAACCGTTGTAGCCCAATATGCAATTATATCAACATAGAGATTCCCATGTTGATGCTTGCATGCACTGTATTTTTAATCACTAGAACAAAACAAACCATTCCTCACTTATAACTCACCTGCGACAAACTCTTACAAGATAAAGACTAAACCAAAACAAGGCAGAGAAGGAATCACGCAGCAAGGAGTCACGCATAAACCATCACAAAATATGCAGCTCACTAACTCTATCCTTTAGCTCACAACAACACCTTCCAAAAACGATGATTGACGCAAACCACAACACACTTTCAGCTATCTCCCAATTTTTTTTGCACACACACGTTATTCAACCCAGAAAAATCAGCAATAGATAGATTAATATTTTAACCTAATCAACTGCCAGATATCATCAAAAGTTAACTTAAAATCCAGCTGTTGTTGTCTCATATAACCTATCATTTTGTCACCTAAAAAACAACATCATTTCAGCTCTTAACACACAAAAATCTTAGCCATATTACAAATGCAAATGATCAACCGAAATCTTCTTAGATAGCTATTATCCGAAAATAGAATATACATTGAATCCCATCTTGATTAAGATTTTAATTCTCATATAAATTTAACTAAGTCCAATTACTAAATAATGTCCAAAATTAAGTAATAAGATATAGTAACATATATCTTAACAATTTATATGAGACAATATTTAAATTCATATTATAAGGTCGCTTAAGAGTCTTTTAAGGTTCGAATTCAAGCCTATGACTTTGGTCGTGACTCCGTCTAAACCAATTAGTTTATTCCTTTGGAGACAAACATCTTTTGCCCAACTTAATCCACACATTTCATTTCTCATGTCTCCTTCACTCTTTCGGCACTTAAGCGAAGAAAACTATGAAGTTGTACGCCAACCCAATTCTATATTATGGCAAAAAGATTCGTCGTTCGCACGTCGTAGTGACAAGGAAATGGTCAACCTATCATTAGCCATTACAATAGAATCATGATACTTTAGAGAACCGAATATTCTTCTGCACCTCACTATCGCTATTGGTCAGCGACACAACCAACATTGAACGTTTCGCTGTATCTCTCGTTTAACACGTAAAATAACTAAACGAAACTTGTCGTTGGTTGCACATAAGTTAATTTTAGAAAGAAGGTACAAAAATGCACTTTGAATAATTTAAACTATAGTATTATTTCTCAAAATACATCAAATCAAAATATCAATTTATATATTTTATTAAAAATAATAACAATAAAACACTTTGAATAATTTAAATTATAACTTTACTTCTCAAAATATATCATCATTATCATCACACTTAGTCTGAGTCCCGTATCAAAGTTATATATGGAGACGTCTGATAATACGCAGCATTACCCTTATAGAGTAGAGAGGTTGTTTCTAGTAGACCTACATACGAATATGACAATAAAAAAATGATGTAGATTATAAGAGTAGATATAGAAATTGACATGCTAAAAGAGTAAGTAAATAAAATTAAATAAGTAAATAGATAAATAAATTAGAACCAAAGAAGATAGCAGGTATGGCGCCCATATATGCTAATAAATAATAATAATAATTTAAAAACTACAAATCGCAATATCAATTTATATCTTTTATTGAAAATAATAACTATAACAATCCTTATAATATGTCAAAGATTTAATAATATACAAATAATATGTGAATGGATAGTTTATCCTATTTTTAAAGTTTTAATTAAATTTCTAAATTTTTAAAAAGTTCATATCTTAGTTTGAAAAGTTATTTTAGTAATATTTTATTGATATAATTAAAATTTACTTATTTAAAGAGATTATTTAGCTCTTTATTTTTTAAAAATATTTGAAATTCAATTACTTATTTAATCTTTAAACAAAATTACTTGTAAGTATTAGAAAATTTTAATATGGGCATTCTAGTCATTTTGATAATATTTGACCCAAGCTCAATTATTGTTAGTAGACTATTCACTATGTTGGATAGTTGATAATTACCACTTATAAATTCTTTAACATTTTCATATTTGGTCAATATGGGATACTCTAACACTCCCTCTCAAGTGCAAGTAGAACTGAACATCCAGTTGTCATTTAAAATAAACGCAATAGTAATCGGACCGGACCGCTAGGACTGGACAATTAGATGGACAACCTTGAAATTAATAATTCGAATCAAACCTATTTTGATATCATATTATAAATTTTTAATATGGGCATAGTATAGAATCCGCTAACAATAAGTTTGAGTCAACTATTGTCATTTAGATAGTTGACACTTTCATGTTTAGTCAATATGAGATATTATAACAATAAGCCATCACTCTAAATTTAGACAGTTGACCTTTATCACTTATAAATTTTTTAACACTTTTATATTTAGTCAATACGAGATACTCTAACAATAAGTCTCATTAGAGCTGTACCACGAATTTTCAGCTTATATATTAATCGAAGTGATTGATAAAATAGATCATCATAAGAGATTAAGGATAAACAAAAATTAACTACTTAACTGTAGTATAAATTTCATGTATGCTAACTAAGACACCGGCCCTTTTTTTCTCAACTAGCGTCAATTCTTATGCTTTCCTTTTATTTTAAAATTTTACTCTTTCCAATCTAATATTAACAAAATGATTTAAATTCATAACTAAATAAAAAAATTAATATTAAAATAAAAAATTTCACTATATCAAAATATCAGCGGACCCCATCCGTAATTTAATCAAGCTTCCTAGTTAAGAGATAACGCCGGAAGAGAGGCAAGGATTGGAGGAAGTAAAAGAAGCGTCCAGATTTTAAAATCAGATTCTTCAGTCGCTTTTCTGCTAACCGAAGCAGAAGACAATCCTTTGATCCTTTTCAAGTCAAATCAGAGCCTTTAATTTAATTGATTGATCGATGTTCATCTCTAGCAACTGTTCTTTGCCAAATGTAACCTTTTGGAATCGTAAATTTATGATGATTTGATAGTGAGTTGTTGTTTGGTAACTGTAATCGAAGATGGCTGTGGTAAGTCGGACGAGGTTCCGAGAGCTTAGAGCTCCGGCGATCAGTATGAACGAAATACGAGAGCAAACCGTTTCGCGCGTACTTGAGGAGAAGATACACGTCGCTGTGGGGAAATCAGTGAAAGAATGCAAATCGCTTATGGTTTGGGCGTTGCAGAACTCCGGAGGCAAGAGGATTTGCGTTCTTCACGTTCACCAACCCGCAGAATTCATCCCCTGCAGTGAGTAAAATTTGATTGAAGTTGCACCAATTTTGACTTTATTAGTGTCTGTTTTTCAACGGCTTAAACGAACATGTGATGTTTCTTAGTGGGCGGGAAATTTCCGGCGAGTTCACTCACAGAAGAGGAAGTACTGGCTTATCGCGAAATTGAAAGGAAAGAAATGCATCAGATGCTAGAAGAGTACCTTCGCATCTGTTATCGAATGGGGGTATTAAGTTTCGTCTATTTACTGGCCATTGATTCCAGAAGGAACTGTTGTGACCGGGTTTTCTTAACTGCTTTCTTTTGTCTTGTTTCTGTTTTATTGTAGGCGCAAGCTGAAAAGCTAGTTATTGAAACAGAGAGTATTGAGCAGGGGATTTCGGAGCTTGTTTCTCGGTCTGGGATCAAGACGCTTGTTATGGGGGCAGCTAAAGACAAGAGTTATTCGAGGTGTTTAAAAGTTGTATCAATTGTTGGTTATTAACAGCATTTTACTTTCTAATGTGGAGTAATTGTCCAACTCTTAACATCTCAGGAACATGACGGCAATCAAATCTAAGAAAGCGTTGTCTGTCCGTCTTCAAGCGCCAGCTTTTTGTCACATCATGTTTGTTTGTAAAGGGCACCTTATTCACCAAAGGTATTCTTAATGCGCTTGTTTTATGTGTGAATCGTTTGTATAAAATCCTGTTATCTGTAATATTAGGAGTCGTGAATATTTGGATTTAGAACTACTATTGATAAGAACATTGTTTCTCTTAATTATAAGGGCAAATTGCAATCAGAATACATCCTACTTGGAGTTTGATCTGCTGGAAGTGATCAAATATCTATCTCGTGCCCTTAATTATTTTGTCCAATTTTGCCTAATTTGTTTAGATAAAACCTAGGGTTCTTATCAGGTAACCGGGAAGGGTCTGAATATTTATCAACAATGCTGAAGCTTTTGGGTTGTGAAGTATAATGTATGATCTTTGTATTCAATGTGTGAACACGTGTTTCATTTGGGATATAGCGTAGTATAGCTTCAGTTTCTGAACCTTCATTTTTCTAGAGATGCCAAGTATGTAATATTTACATACTCGATTCAATTATGCTACCAAGTGAACTTATGTCGAACAGGGAAGCTATTTCTGATGGAAGTATGGTAGTTGCTGGATCTTCACCATGGCAGGAAAATCCAAATTCTGAAACTGGAGAATCAAACACTCGCAGATCGCAGTCTGTTACCCTAAGGCAGCAGAATTTTGCAAGACTGACAAATCCAGCTCAGGATTTTTTCCGCAGGGTAAAATCAGATGGTTATCATGGCCATGAGGGTACAGAAAAAACTTCTAGATCTCCAAATGATGTTGCAGGGTTGTTAACTCCACAGTTCAAGTCAGATGCAGAAGACAGTTCTGATGAATTTAATACGTTCTCAAGAACCAGCATTACCAGGGGGGGTTCTGCTTTATCAACTTGCTCATCTAGTGGAATGGTCAATGTTCCTTACCTTCAATCTGGGGGAAGTGAATGTGAGATTGGGTTAGGGTTGAACCATCCTGGGTCCGTAGTGGATCTTCATAACTCATCTCCTCCCAGCGTACTGGTACTCTCCAAATCTATCACACTAGGAAATTTGGATAAAGATTCATTAGTGGATAAATATTCTTTATTAAAATTTGAAGTACATGAAATTGCCACCTTCTGCAAGCATCTAAATAGTTGTGCACTAGCAGGACAGGAGTTTGGAGGAGCCTCTTTACGATCAACTTGAACAATCGATGGCAGATGCTGCAAATTCAAAACGAGAAGCATTTGAAGAAGCAGTCAGGCGGGCAAAAGCTGAAAAAGATGCCGTCGATGCCATACGCAAGGTATATTTTGTGTCATGAAGCATGTATGTTTGACTTCTCACCAATAAAAAGGTGATTGTTTTCATGAGCATGATATATTGTTTCATCTAAGTTTGAAAATATGAACTGCAAGGGAAGTATGTCATACAAATTGCACTGAGAGCAGAGCTGTTCATGATTATTGGTAAGGTAACGAGAATTGACTTCATGATTCCTGGACTAGTTATTCCACTTAGTTGCTTTGTCATTGCCCATCAGTCTCTAGTGAAAAAGCTATCCCTTAAGCATGCACTTTATGATCCTATAATTAACAAGGGGCCTAGGTGATCTTTGGGGAGAACATTAGGACCACATGTTCTTATGTATTGCACTCTACTCTTTCGCAATCATAGGCAAGAGCATCAGAAAACTTATATGCTGAGGAATTAAAACAAAGAAAAGAAGTTGAGGAGCTGCTGGCAAAAGAAAAGGAAGAACTTCTGAAGATGAGTAAAGAACGGGACCAAGTCATGGAAGAACTCCGCATTGCCCTCGATCAGAAATCATTGCTGGAGAGTGAAGTCACACGGTTAGATCAGACGGAGAAAGATTTGGAACAAAAAATTATATCTGCTGTAGACCTTTTGCAAAATTATAAAAAAGAACGAGATGAATTACAGATAGATCGTGATAAGGCCCTAAAAGAAGCTGAGGAACTAAGGAAATGCAGAGCAGAGGCCTCAGGAACTCACATTGCTCAGTATTATTCTGAATTCTCTTTCTTGGAGATTGAGGAAGGAACTGATAAGTTTGATCCATCCCTCAAAATTGGTGAAGGGGGTTATGGTAGCATTTATAAAGGTGTCCTTCGCCACACTGAGGTTGCTATAAAGATGCTCCACCCTCACAGCTTGCAAGGTCCTTCAGAGTTTCAACAAGAGGTAGGATGACAAGAATGTTCAAAAAAACATATTGCTTTTGCTTTTACAATTGCTTGGTCTGCTGTTTATATTTCTTTCTGGAATATAGATAATATGTCCCCTAGTTGATTACCTTTCATATGTTTAATGTGTTATGAAAGATTGTCCATCACATGATCCTCCTATCCCTTTGGTGGGAGTTACTAAGCCATCTGTAACTTTTGGAAGTCCAGAACCTGTTTCCTAAAATAGTTTTGCCACTTGTTATTCAAATTATCTACATTCTATGCTTTCGACATGAATAACAATAATGATTTGAATCTGACTATGATTATGATCAGTGCATAATATCTGCTGATTTTATGTTAGGTTAATATTCTGAGCAAGATGCGGCATCCAAATCTTGTGACTCTTATTGGAGCATGTCCTGAAGCTTGGGCTCTTATTTATGAATATCTTCCCAATGGAAGCCTTGAAGACAGACTTAGCTGCAGGGATAATTCTCCTCCTCTATCCTGGCAAACTCGAATACGGATTGCCTCGGAATTATGCTCCGTCCTTATCTTTCTTCACTCTAATAAACCACAGAGCATCGTGCATGGTGATTTAAAACCTGCTAATATCCTGCTTGACTCAAATTTAGTAAGTAAGCTGAGTGATTTTGGGATCTCTCGTCTTCTCTCACACAAGGAACCTTTTAGCAACACTACATTATGTTGCAAAACAAACCCCAAGGGTACGTTTGTGTACATGGATCCCGAGTTTCTTGCCACTGGAGAGCTTACTCCGATGTCAGATGTCTACTCATTTGGAATCATTCTGTTGAGACTGTTAACTGGGAAATCGGCGTTAGGGATCACAAAGGAGGTGCAATATGCACTAGATAAAGGAAACTTGAAACTACTATTGGACCCTTTAGCAGGAGACTTGCCATTTGTGCTAGCTGAACAGTTGACTCGCTTAGCATTGAGGTGTTGTGAGTTGACCAGAAAAAGTAGGCCAGATCTTGCTTCAGAAGTGTGGAGGGTCCTTCAGCCAATGAAGGCCTCATGCGGAGGCTCATGGTCTCTCAGGTTTGGTTCAGCAGAGCGGTGCCAACCTCCCCCATATTTCATATGCCCCATTTTTCAGGCAAGTTCATCTTTTCATTTGTCATATTGACTTTTCAGTGATAGATTTACCAGGACAAAGTTTAAATGTCATTACACTGGGTTTTCAAGTACATAAGTGATTGAAAATCCCGCTTTATTTGCTCTAAACATGCAGGAAGTCATGAGAGATCCACACGTAGCAGCTGATGGTTATACATATGAAGCAGAAGCCCTGAGAGGATGGCTAGACAGCGGTCATGATACCTCACCCATGACCAACCTTAAGCTCGAAAGGTGCAATCTTTTACCTAACCATGCACTTCGTTCAGCAATCCAGGAGTGGTTACATCAGCCATAGAGCACAATAAAAGTTATTTCCCAACTTCCTTTTGATTCAGCATGTTGTTCACAATGGTTAAGCCGTGAAGACATGTCAGTACTTTTTGCTCCCTTTCCTTTTCTTGTATCATATTACAAAGTCTCCTCTCATTGTTCATAATGTTGTATTCTATATATGATAGTTAATGTGTATGGATACGTGATTAGACCAAGAAATGATACGTTGTTATGTTCAGGGCTCTGTCAACTTTAATTAGAAAGTATAGAATAAAGGTTTGACAAAGATTCCTTAAAGTTATGTAAGGAAAAAAGTTTAAGTAGCCATTAATTTGATAGATGCCTGTTGTAGAATTGACTTGGAGAGAAAGCTGATCCTTGAACCTTTGGTTGAGCCATACTAAAAACATTAGAGGGAGGGATAAGAATCAAAAACAAGAAGGAGATGGGGTGAGAAGAAAGGAAGTAGAAGAATTTGGTGTTGGGCCTCACTGAAACCTTTCTTGTATCTGCTTTTTGGACCTGTTTCTTCTTAATAAAGTGGGGACATTTTCTTCTGCAGATCTGTGCCACATTTATTGCCTTAGTAGTTGGATTGTTGTGCTTTTTCTCAAGCTTTGAATATTGTCCACTAGGACCAGAAATTCTCATTCAACTTGACTTGATCCTGACAATTTCATCCCAATGTTTTATTAAGTTTGAGTTTCATCTTTCATAATTATATTAAATAACTTTATTTAAATTTAGATTTAAACAGTATAACTTATATTTGACTAAATTTAGAGTCAAAAATTAGGTTTCGAAAGTGGAATTCGATTCCTAAGTTGGCCCAGTAGCATAAAAACCATTACAGATGTCAGTGTCTTGGTGATGGTAGCAGACAGGTCAAAACACTGTATGCTCCTTCGTCGGTATTCATCCACCTGTTGAATGAGTCACCAAAGACGGAAGGCTCTCTCCGTTCTTCTGGTTCATCCTTTACCCTTGTTTCAAGCATAGCCCCCTCTGTTGCTATCTTCAGGACCAACTCATCAATAATGGCATTTGTTCCGTATCTTCCGCTTTCATTAGACCTAGGCCTTATCTGGTACTAGGTAGGACCACAGATTCGTAGACAAAAATTATCATTATTATTTTATAGCGGTAGAATTTATAATTATTATTCTTTTAATACACTCATTGAATATATTATTAAATTTACATAATAATTTATAAATGATATATTTAACTAATATATTAATCCTTTGTATTTTAATTTATTAATATCTACCGCAACTTGAACATGAGGGCACTTTTAAGTTAATAAAATTTAAGGATGTGTATAATTTTTTTTTAAAATTTAATTTAATAATTTAAAATATGTGTATTCAAAAAGTTTTTCTTAATTAAAGTGACTTATCTATCCAATTCTAAGTGAATGTCTATTTATTGAATAAGTTAGTAAAATTTTTTTTTACTTAATTTATATAAAATTTAAAAGGTTAATTATTAAATAAAATTTGTTTAAATTTTTATATTAAATTAAAATATTTGAAAAATTAAGCACTTTTAGTTATCTCCAAATTTTATTAAACGTACCATTTTCTTAAAAGTAAGATTTCAGGGGTGCTTGTTAATTTGGTATGAGAATAAAGGAATGACTAATGAGTAAGAAATAAAACGAGAATATTGGTAATATATTATAATTAAATAAATAAATATTTTATATCTTTTTTGGATAATACTTTATACCTTTAATATAATGAATAATAGAAGTCATATTTATTTCTATTATTCATTATATACATTATAATTCTAATCACCATTCCTTCAAATGAGCTAAGAAATTTTTTTTAATAGAGAAATCCGCAATCGTTATCATTTGAACGAGCATTGGGCAAATTTTCAGATTGATACAATAATCTGCAAATCACGCTAACATGATACTCCGCATTATACAAGTCCTGTATAATAAGTTCAATCGAGATATTGTCAATAGGAGATTCGAACATAAATTTTTTTAACCCCATATTTTTTTACTCTATCAACTCGACTACTCTCTAAGTACCAATTAAGAACATCCTTACTACTTTTTGGGCAAATTTGGCTTCTTCACTAGGAATCTTTCTCAAACTTAGGTTTAGACTAATTACCGAATATTGTTGATATTATAATCTACACGAGGCAAAAAATTTAAATCGTGAACTGTTACTGCTAATTCCAAATTATATGGAATGGGGTTAAATTGAAACAGTTTTTTGACGGCAACGTTGTTATATTCCAGGCATATACTCACAAGTGTCAAGTGGGTGTGGGTATGTATAGATAGAGTCTAGTCATCTGGATCATCACCGAGCCACTTTCTCGTAGGCTCCACACACCATCAGCCGATCAAGATCAACGCCTCACGTGTGAGTCCACCATCACCGGGCATTCATGTGTAACACAGCTGACCAGAGACATTTCAATATTTACATGTGGGGCTTCGCCCCTCGTTTTTCTATCCAATATGTCGTACGCTTAACGACGTCTTTTTGGTACTCTTCCAGCTAGCAAAAACACGTGTCTCATTTACATGGGTCCTAATGTTGATACTCGGACCTTCCCGTATTAATTTTGTTGATTCAGCGTATGACAATTCGACACGAGTACAGTCCTATCTGGCTTCGGTCACAGCTGATTGCTGTGGGTGGTAAATTATTTAATATTGCGCCGTCTTATACGTACGGTCTGTACTTAAATATTTATTGACCTGAACACGCAGTTGCCGGTAACCTCTGATCGTTGACAAGACATTGTCCCACGCGCAAAAAACCGCGTCAGTTTGGTAGGAAAATTTGAAAATTTCCATATTTAATTTACCTTAAAAGGTCTTGCATTTAGGTATTAGCGCCAATGTCAATGATGTCGACTTAGTAACTGTTTTCAATTAAAAATTATATCTGAAAAATATTTTAATACATTTTGATATGTTAAATATATTAACAAGTCCAACACACTAATACAACTAATTAAATATTAATATGCAGTGATTTTAATAATTAAATTATTGCTAAAATGAAAATTGTTAATAAATTTTCGACAATTAGTGAATTTAGTAATTAAAGAATTAATCTGTAGAAAAAGAAAAAAATAATGGTTTTTTAATAAAAAATTATTTTTCTCTACTATTAAAAGAACGAGGTAATTGCTAGTCACGCACCCAAAACGCGTGACCGACCGACCGTAAACCCCCACTATCACGTGAATGGAAAATCCAAGCACCGTTATGGGAAAAAGTAGAAAAAGCACAAGCCCAGTTCCAACTTAACAGTTAAACACACGGCGTTTCGTCCTTTTCACGTACACGACCTCCTCCTGCTCTCCTCCGTCAAATTTTCACCTTCTTCTCTTCCTCCAAATTTCCGGAGCTCTCTTCTCTGAAGACCTAAGAGCTATATAGCGAAGAATCTTAATGGATATACGTACAGCTGTATGTGTAGTTGCTGTTGTTTTGGCTTCCTGTTCGTGGCTTGGCTTCGCTGGAGATATAGTTCACCAGGACGATGTCGCTCCTAGGAGGCCTGGTTGTGACAACAACTTCGTTCTGGTATTCATAATAAGGCGTCACGAAACCCTAGATTTGTTGTTGTTTTTTTTTACTGCTGATTTCTGGATGTTTCCTGGTAAATTTTCGCTAATGAAAATGGAAAGGGAAGGCAAGAGAAGTGCCTGCTTGCGTAGTAGTCCCTGATGTTTTGATGTTATCTTACGGAAAATTTGAAGTTGACTTCACTTGATTGTGTGGATGTCTTTTAATTTTTGTAGTTTTCTCTTTCTCTCACTAAAACCGTGGGGGGAAACTGAAAGCAGTTGAGTTTTTTGGTTGAGAGAAGAACTGTGCAAGTGTATAAGAGAAGAACTGTGCAAGTGTATAAGTGTAACTGTCTGTTGATGGAGGCTTATGTGTGTAGTGTTGAGTGGAGGTGATTGTACAGTTAAATTTTTGGATGGGAATTGGGAAGAATCGATAAGAATACTTTAATGCTGTTTAGTATTGTTAAATGTTGTTTTGTTCTGGAACGAATCAAAACGGAAATCTGAACCATCTATTTTGTTTTGAATTCCGTACGTTCAGTTGTCTCATTCTGGTGCTACTTTTGCTTGTTCTTTGTCTTAATTATGAGAAACTGATACTTCGGGGTTCCGTTTAATGAATTCTTGTTATTTTAGGTGAAACTTCCTACGTGGGTTGACGATGTTGTAGATATCGAGTATGTTGGAGTCGGTGCTCGCTTTGGCCCTACTTTGGAATCAAAGGAAAAACATGCTAACCGATCTCGACTTGCTTTGGCTGATCCTCCTGATTTTTGTAGCACACCCAAAAACAAGGTTTCAAAATTGGATCCTGATTCTAATGTGTTCCACAATTCTTGACAGTTAGCGTTTTTGATCAGATTTTGATCTGCCAATCAATTTATGTCTGGTAGTTTACAGCGGAGGAGGTGGTTTTGGTTCACCGAGGTAACTGTAGCTTTGTAACCAAGGCAAATATTGCTGAAGAGGCTGGTGCTTCCGCCATTCTCATAATGAACAACCAGACTGGTAATTATTTGGTGTTACTTTATTATTTCATACACTTTAATGTCCTAATGAGTTCATTAAGTTCATTACGAGTGCTTTACTGGCGATGCTTTTTTGAACTATGATCTTAAGCATCATCTCATTTTATACCGTTTAGTATCTGTTTTCATGATTATGCAGGTAATAACTAGCTTTTCTGTAGGATTACTACGTCTAGTATGCTTTGTATTGTTTCTCCATTACTATTTTCTCCTCCTTTTCATGTGTTCATGGCTGTACTTGTATGGAACGTAAAAAGAAAATTATCCTTTTATAAGCATGAAAGTATACATGAAGAAAACAATGCATGGTCTTATCGAAGAACTTTTACTATCACCAATTCTCGAAGTTGATTATAGCACAACTTTCTGTTTTGCCTTTTGAAATCCAAACTATTCTCTGCAGAACTTTTCAAGATGGTTTGTGAACCAGATGAAACTGATCTGATCATAAGCATCCCTGCTGTCATGCTTCCACAAGATGCTGGTGCAAGCTTGGAAAACCATATAAAGGACAAATCTGTTGGTAAGCATCCCTTGATCTCGTAGCATACTTCTAAAGCATCAGATTTTAGGTACAGATTTCCCATCAGAATGGTTGCAGCTATAGATATCATGTTCTTGGTTTCAGATTTTTGACACCAATCTTCAGTGCATGTGCAGCTCTATTCTCCACAACGGCCACCGGTTGATGTTGCAGAAGTGTTTTTATGGCTTATGGCTGTTGGCACCATTTTATGTGCATCATATTGGTCTGCATGGAGTGCTAGAGAGGCAGCTACAGAGCAGGACAAGCTTTTAAAGGTCATCTTGGTTTTGACAATTTTTATTAGGTACAATACTTGGTGAAATAATTTCCTGATCTTTTCAACTGATGCTTAGAATATGTTGTGGTGACTTTGCAGGATGGTTCTGATGACTACTTGAATATGGAAGGACGTAGCAGCGTCGTGAACATCAACATGACATCTGCTATTCTGTTTGTTGTGATTGCATCATGTTTCTTGGTTATGCTTTACAAACTTATGTCATACTGGTTTATTGAGGTTCTGGTCGTCCTCTTCTGCATTGGTGGGGTGGAGGTATTTCTAACAATATTTCTTAATTGTGCTTTAGATAATATAGGTGGAATTGATGCATTGCCAATATGCGTAAGAAATAGCAGTGATATTTTAGAGTTTCTGTTATTTAGGATGTTAAATATGCCTGTGTTTAAAGAAGGGCATAAGCTAGCAAATTAAGTATGTTCATTTTGACAATTTCACTCATGATCAGTTCCATCATATTTGCAGGTCTAGGCTTGTGTCTGATTGCATTATTTAAAATTTTGTTGTATAAGGAATGATAATTGTAGAAATCTTTCCATGTTTCCAGGGTTTGCAGACTTGCCTGGTGGCCTTATTATCATGGTATGCAATCTTGATCTCGCATAGGTGAAGCTTAGTAAATTTGTTCTAAGAGCTGTTTATTAAACTCTTCTATACTCTATTGTGCAAGAATTACCTGATTCTTATTTCTCAAGATCAAAAATTTTGAATGGTTACCCCCTTTTGTACTTGTTCTGGAACTGACAACAAACAATGTAGTTTCAGATGGTTCCAACGTGCTGGAGAAACTTATGTTAAAGTTCCATTCTTTGGAGCTGTTTCATATCTGACATTAGGCGTCTCTCCATTCTGCATAGCGTTTGCCGTTGTTTGGGCAGTTTACCGTCGTGTGTCCTTTGCTTGGATAGGTCAAGACATCCTTGTAAGAGATAAATCCTTAAAGTTCTCTTTACATGTCACCCTAGTTTACATGACACATATTTTTGCTCCTTAGTTAAGAGGAATACCAAACCCATCCACCTGTTTGCCACATAATCTATGCATCTACCTATATGACCAACTTGCCTCTTGTTTTCTTGGCCTTGAACACATTTTTCATGAATTCATCATTTAACTTCTATTTCAAATTAATGAGGCATCATAATTTAGGAGAGTTGACCCATCTTTCCCACAGCTGATGTTTTACTTGGCTAAGCAAAATGCTCATCCTTGCATCCTTTTTATGGTTTGTGGAGCTATTCGATTTATTTATTTTATCATGTTTTCATTGTATATAGTTACTTGTATAATATGGCATTTTATGTTGCAGCCTGTTATGTGCTATGTTTTGTTGTTAAAAAGGAGTTATATTGTTCCTTGCTTTATTCAATACTTTGGTGGTAGACATGCTTCTGTGTTTGCAAACTTGTTCTCTGGCTTTACTATATTTTGCCAATGAAGCTTCTCTATATTCACTTTCTTTTGTTTTTCCTTTGTCTGTTATTCTCAACCAGGGAATCGCTCTGATCATTACCGTTCTGCAGATTGTTCAAGTACCAAATCTCAAGGTGGTTATGCGATTCACATTTGTCATTTGGAAGTATGCTTTGCCATTACATGGATGTCATCTTATCTACCCTCTTGTGCTATTTGAGATGCCTTACATGAGAAACTTTCCATTCCATGCTTTCTTTGTACTTGGTCATACTGGAAGCTAGTAATCCTGACTAGACCTGACCATGGAAAGAGATACTGTTGGTAACCTGGTTTCTGATATTCAATACTGTACTTATAACTTTGTGGCTCTTTCTTGTTTTCTGTTGGTTGCTTGTTTGCTAAAGGCAATAATATGTAGACAGAGTATAAGTCAAGACGTCATGGAATCAATGTCATACTATAAGTTATGATATGTACTAAGCAATAATGCCTTTAAAATGGTTTGAATACTGATAACTTATTGTTTCTTGTTTCTTCGTGACAAAAAATATTGAAATCAGGTTGGAACTGTTCTTCTCAGTTGTGCCTTCTTGTATGACATCTTCTGGGTATTTGTTTCCAAGTGGTGGTTCAAAGAGAGTGTCATGATTGTGGTAAGAATTTCTGTACCTGATATTGGTTCTTGTAACCTATCATATTAACCTGTAAAGATTCAAAAGATTTTCTCTCCATTAGGTAGCTCGAGGTGACAAGACTGATGAAGATGGTATACCTATGCTGTTGAAAATCCCACGGATGTTTGATCCTTGGGGTGGCTATAGCGTTATTGGGTTTGGCGACATAATCTTACCCGGGTTGGTTGTTGCTTTTTCATTAAGGTTAGAATTCAATCCTTGTACTTTCTTTCCCGTTTTATTCGTAATGTCTTTATCTTTCAAAACATTCTACCATCAAGTTAATGTCTTGTTTTTCATCTTAAATTATGGGACATGAAAGGGAAGCCTCCAGGTGTTTTGATTTTGACGGAGTTGAAAAAGGGAAGAAAATAGAGTTCGATTTTAAAGAAGCATCAAAACATAGGTTGTGAATTAACCCCCTAAACAGAGAGATCTGATGCTACTAATTTTTCAATCCCGAGATATAACAAATATGGAGATCCTATGCAAAGAGAATTTGGTGATGACCTCGACCCAAAAATCTTCAAAATTCTCACGGTAAAACAAACAACAATAACATCTCAGTAGCTGCTTTATCTCATGGTAAAACAATGAAGATAAAATAGCTGTGTGCCAGAATTGAAAATCATTGACGTCAGCTCTCCAGGTAGTTGAAATATTGAATCAGGGTTAGCGCTAATCTAATTTTTCTTGGTTTCTTCAAATAGCAGAGTTGAGGGCAACATGACCGATAAAAATGCATATCTTAGTAGGAAATTGTCCCATCTCGTTTAAAGCTTTTCCTTTTAATAGAAAAGGAAGTGGACGGATTATGCCCGGCTACGGTGGTTGAACTGCTTTGACTGAAATGTTTTATTCCATCTAGGTTGAACTGCTTTGACTGAAATGTTTTATGCCATCGATACAGATATGATTGGCTGGCTAATAAGAGCCTCCGAACAGGATATTTTATCTGGGCAATGACTGCTTATGGTTTAGGTAAGCAACATTTGTTGATTCTTTTAACTAGCTATTGTAACAGCATTATAGTATTGCTATATGTATTCACTGCTGAAATAGTAGAGAGAAGTTTTCAAAATTCCTGAACACAACTGGTTGTTATAAGTTGGTAAAGTTGAATAAAGTATGTGACTTACTTTGCCAATGTTTGACCGCTGTCTTATTCTGATAAATGTCCATTTATGGTCGTCAAAAGAGAAAAACTTTCGGGAAAAGGGTCCTTAACTGAAATGGAGAAGACGACTTCGGTTCTTAGTTTGATTAATACTACTTGTCAATAAGTTATTTATAGCTAGTTGTATAAGAAAACTACACAGTGAGGTTAAGTTGGCTTGCTTTGCATTTCAGGTCTTTTGATCACTTATGTGGCTTTAAACATGATGGATGGACATGGCCAACCAGCATTACTTTACGTTGTCCCCTTCACTCTGGGTAAGGAAATACTAGTTTTATGGTCATGATAGTTATGCTTTCAAAAAATTATTATACCTATAGTAATTAAATTCGCGAAGGAACTGACTACATAAAATCTCACGATTTATGTGGAAGAGTGATGGGCATTAAACTCCCAACTTGGGGTCAATATTTAGGTAGTGGTCCTACTGATATAGACGAGAAAGGATTTCCAAGACTGACACCAATGTTGATAATGGTCTTATTATTTTTATTCTTTTCCTATTCATTCTCATTAAAACTATACCCTCTAGATATATAAAATCCCAAACCTAATATAAATGCTTCAAGGTGTTGCCTTGGAAACATTTTCTGCAAATGTGTATCATTGGCAATGAGTACCCCTGGCTTGAAATTTTTTTAATAAATTTTAAAAAGCTCAACGAATTCGGATATATTTTTAAAGATTTTAGAATTTTTTTAGTCTTAAGTGGATTGAATTATTCAATTTGAGATTTGGTGAACTTGACTTTTTATCTTATAAAAGGGTTTTTTTAGTAATCCAAAAAAAGGTGTACAATGTCTATTCTCATATTGGATGCAGGCACGTTTTTGACATTGGGGAAGAAGAGAGGCGACCTCAAAACGCTATGGATGAGAGGAGAACCTGAGAGGCCTTGCCCTCATGTTCAGTTTCAACCCACTGATTCTAAATGACCAAAACTTGGACCTCAACTGTATTAGTAAGTCCCCCGTCAATTTTAGAGTCATTGACACACTACCCCACCCCATAATGCCTCACTTGTATAAGTTGTAGGAGAGCTTGTAATATTACCCATATCAAGTATCATGACATATACAGAATTTAATTAGCTTTTGACTCCATTAAAACACCAGTGAGTTTTCTGAGTGTACATCCGGTGAATGATAATGACCAAAATTTCTCGTGGAAACGTTCTCAATGGCAAGTTCCACGAGGGGAATGATAGTTGCAGATGAGGTTTACTATAACTCGGAAACTTCTAGTCGATTCAACTTTAGTATCCTGAGTCTTAGTTTTGGGCCGTTATTGATTAAAATTCAAGTAAGCATTTTCTTAAATAGTGAAGCTTTCAAGCAATGTTTTAAATGTTTTAAAAATCCTGTAGAAATTTAAACTAATGGTACATAAAGTTTAAGATTTAAAAGATTTCGGAAATTGATTAAAATTTGAATAAAATAAAAATTTTAAAAAAATTCAAAATAACCTTTACTTATAAAAATTTTGAAATT
>JAOSBN010000004.1:2517620-2537500 GCA_027563595.1 Erythroxylum suave
AAATTGATTAAAATTTGAATAAAATAAAAATTTTAAAAAAATTCAAAATAACCTTTACTTATAAAAATTTTGAAATTCAATAAAAAAGTTATTGAATAAATATAATAGGTTTATTTTAGTTTGTGAAAATTGAATAACTTTAATTTTTAATAACAAAAATTATTATCAATGTTTTAGAAATTGGACTAGATATTGCGCTAGAAAAAGTTAAAAATTTTAATTGGAATTAAATTATTATAAAATTTGTACAATAAATTAATAATTTAAATTAAGATTATTATTATTATTATATTTTTTATTATAATTTATTTAAAAGTTTCTAAAAGTTAAAAGTATATTTAAAGAAAGTCAATAGAAAAAGATTCTATTTTTTTTCAATATCCTTAAACATACTTCTCTATAGTTTAATTTTTTTATTGTCCTTAAACATACTTCTCTATAATTTAAATATTATATTTTAACATAACTCTTAAATTATCTTAAGCAAAATTATTTATATATACTAATTAATAATTTAACTTATTAAATAAATTCATGATAAAATAATAATTTGAAAATTTTCAATTAAAGTATAAAGAGATAGATAAAAAAACTAAAATTTGATAAATATAATTTATTAGTAAGATTAAATAAATAAAAATAATAATTTATTTTTTAAGAATATTAATTAAAATATAAAAATTAATAAAGAATACAAATTAAAAAATATAATTTATTGATAAATTGTACGAGAGAATTAAAAAGAAACGAAAAAATTAGCGAAAAGTGAAATTTGGATTAAAGATAAGTTAACAGTCTTATAACAACACAAGTGGTCCTCATAGACCAAAGCATATGAAATTCTCTGTGCCGTTTGCAGTGTTCTGTTATTTAATTTTATCTATATATTTTTATAAATTTTACTTATAAATAATATTTAATAAAATAGAATAAAATTTTACTTACCTGTTAAGTACCTGTTCCCTTGACTAAAGATCAAAGAAGCAAACAAGTCACACCTTTTACAGAATAAGCTTTAGACTCTAACAATTCATAGGTACGCTGTAACTTTTCATTTTGTCAAAACAAGACAGTACCTTCAAAGGTTACACTAAATTCATAGGTACGCTGTGTCTTTTCATTATGTCTAAAACAAGACATTGACAGGACAAGGAAGTATACCTTTACAGAACAGGCTTAGACTCTAACAATTCATAGGTAAGCTATAACTTTTCATTCTGTCAAAACAGGCCATTGACAGGACAAGGAAGCATATAGGGGTTGGTAACGAGATCATCTGTTCCTGTTGGAATGTTTATGAATCATTTAATACTATAATAACTGATTAATCGAAACAAAAAATTTAAACCATTGGCCTACATCTACAGATTTTTAAAATTTATTGGCCGATTTTTTCTCAAGAACTAGCTGGATTTTTGGTTTTTTCTCAGGAAGAGTTATAAATATAAAGAAGATTGAAAATCAAACCACCTTTTATTTATTTCTATCGAACTAATTGGTCTCGCCTTGTTACGAAATCATTGATTATTAGGCTAAATAAACTCAAATTAGTTTAAAATTTTCATCGTTAAATCAACCCAATCGATTTTTGAAGCATTACTTTATAATACCAACAGCGATTTTTCACTAACAGGCTCCAGGCAAGTGCACAAAGGATAACAAGTGCAAGTCATGGAATTGGCAATCCGATCCTTTTTATGCATAGCAGAGCCATCCGCTCTTTTTTACTCGTTTTGCTGGGATGGATGTCCAGATACTGTAACTTGTAAGGCTGAAATGAAGTGGTAAAAAGTAGCAAATAAAGATTTGAATGAAATTTTTCGTTTGGAAATTTTCCGAAAAGCAAATCATAACTTCTCTCCATCGAAACAATAGTCATTATACTCATTACCAAACTTGTCGAAGAAAAGAAATGTAACCAAAATATATCTTTTTGATTAGAGGTTAAGTCGATCATCAGAAGAATTAGGCCAAAAATTAGGATACATTCTGGAAAAATAAATTTCCATCAGAGAGAAGCAAATGAAAAATAAGGTATGATACAATACTGGCTAGTACCCGCTAAAAATCCCGATACTAGCCAGTACCAGATGACAAAATGGTATTTATCATTTTCGTTCCGTCCTCTAACTAATACGATACGAAATACAATATAATGCTTTCAACTATTTTTACTAGGGCTAGTTGTTGCAACTTTGGATGGTTCTCCATTGTTTAAAGATCACTGGCCATGCATCTATCGTTTTTCACAATAGGTTGTGAACAAAATGAGAAACCTGATATTCTCACACAAACAGTTACCCACTAAAATAAACCTTCACGAGGTTGGTATGCATTCATTATTCTGCTCTGTTAACCCAAATATGGACTACCTCAAGGATCCAAGTACAAACCAAAATAAGAATGGAATCTTGAAGACGTTTCAATTAATATGCAGGAAACTAGGGCCAGCTTGAGCGAAATTGTAACCTGGGCGAACAGTTTTAAGCATGTATTTGAGCTGGGATTCCAAGCAGTTCCTCATTTTTCCCTCTTTTTCTCTTGGGAAAAAAAGTTGGAATCTCAAACAAGATTATGACCAATTCAAACGCAGACACCATCTCATGAAAACACATTTAATTTTATTCTTCCCTTAAAAATTACAAAGGCTGCTCTGCAAATCAAAATTGCCTTACTAAGTAAGAACAAGCAATTCTTTCCTCTTTTTCTCCCTTTCTGTGAAAAGAATAAAAAATAATCAAAAGGAAACTTACGTGGGTGCAGATCGAGGTCAACATGAATATCAACTCCTCAATGTCATCAACAAAACCACCTGTACTAGCATATGGTCAAAAATGCTCCAGCAATCCGGTCTTTGACAGATTATTGCTCTCAAAGTCATTTTTGCTCAGCGCCTGTTATCTCCATCCAAAAGAATCATTTATCAGATATTGATGAAGAATATGTGGTAGATAAATCATATTTGTAGGAATTTTATAAGATCAATGACTTTCTTTCTCATACAACTTCATATATAATCAGGAGGTACGAAGGAATAATGCCACAAGACTTGATAACTTCACATCCAATGTCAATTTACTAAAAAGAAAATAAATTTTCAAAACCTAACATAAAAGTAAATAATCCAAACCAGAAATTCATTGTGTGAAGGATGACCACACTAAAATGTAATCCTAGGCTGTAAACAGAAAACAACAGAAAGAAAGCAAGTAACTTCTAAAGATAAAGAGGGCACACCAAAAACTGCAATTTTTAGTGAGACAGAGAGAAGCAAGAATAACAACATCAAATCCACAATGGTCAATAGCACATACTTCCACATCTTCGCAAGGTGCCATTGCCATTCACAGCAAAATGCACCAGCCTCCTCTCCTGACCAGAGGGGCACACTGAATTTAGCCTTCGCGCAAAATCTTCCACCTCCCTGAGTAAGAATCACATCCATTGATGAAAAAATAGTTCAAAGGAAACAGATAAGTATCCTTTCAGATTCAAAATGCAAAGTCATACAGACCTATCAATCTTCTCTTTTAGTGCTGGATCAATCTCGTCGTCAACATCATCAAACTCAACTTTAGATGAAAAGATGTCATCTTCCCCATCTTGTAGCTTTGATGCTCCACTGGAACTGGGCCGGAATTCGTCATCAAGTTCAGTATCATGGCACATGGGATGAAGTCCATTTGACTCCTACCCAAAACAAAAACCAAAAATAGAAACAATAATAGAAACTTAACTTTGCTGGCGCAGAGATTGATTAATATATAATGCAACAAAATCTGTTCTACCTTTTCATCTGTTTCAGCAACTTCACTATGAGAGGCATTCTTCTGCTGGTCCTTTCTCCTTCGACGCTTCTTTTTATTCTTTGAAGTTTTTAGAACTTTCGAATCTGCAAAAGAAGAGCTTATCACTGCTGATTGAAGTTGAAAAGTAAATAAGAACCAAGGAGAAAAATGCTTGTGTCACAGATACAGATGATATTCCTGTAGACAGTACTAATGGCACTAACTGCAGTCTCCTGTTCTTTTAGTTACTAGTTGATGGAGTTGTTCAAGTAAACTCCATTTCACATATGCTCTCCAACTATTGCCGTTTCAGTACCAAACTGAGATAAACATTAGGTAAACTGTATTCACCTGAACACATGAAGTGGCATTGCTAAGATATGATTTTATGCTTGGTCTTATCAGGTACTTCCTCCTACTCATTACAACTTCAAACCTAGGCAATGATACAAACAACTTTCCCCACAATTACCACAACGAAAAGTAAAAGGAAGCAGAAAAGGGGGCCTCATAGTCAATAAACATCCTTCTTTATTGTCCAACGTCGCATCACTTACACATATTACTAAAAAGAAAAATTTTACAAATTTACAAATTCAACATAGTTTTCCAGGTTTCCTTTCAAAATAGAAATTTGCTCCTGATTGTAGCAGACCAAAAGAGGTCATAGAATTTGCTAAACTGAAGCATACCTCCATTTCCCCCATTAATAAATGACAATAGTTCATCAACAGAGCGATCATCTGCACGCTCTTCTTCAGCCTCGACATTCTGAAACACATATAGAGGCAAAATCATCATGATAAAAGTGTATCCATGAATCATGCATACAATTGTAAATGACTTCACACTAATTTTAAAAGTTTAAGAAATTCATATGCCACCTTAAGTTTCTCTCTCTCTTTTAGTTCCTTTCTCTTCTTTGCATATAATCTGTTCAAAAGCCGGATTCGTGGATCATCAGTTGTATTCTTCAAAGGCTCCAGCTTCTCTTCCTGAATTCGCAGCATCTTTGGTTAAACAATAAAAAATGTTAAAAATGGGTTAAAAGTAGTTCACCGAAGAACCAGACACCTCTGTAAGATCATCGGGCAAATGAAATATCTCACGTATCTCCTCAGGGGTTTTTCCTTCAATGATCCTTGCAAGTGCACGACTTGTCAGATCAACCAAAGGTTTCAGCTGGAGGCTGTCCGCAGCAGACGTCAACTCACAGAGCCTCTTTGTATCCATTCGAATGAACTTCTCATCAAAAGACTTGCGTTCCTGTTAACCCAAAAGTCAAGCACAACTTCTGTTTGAACTTGCAATGATTAAGACTTATGATTTTTTTGAAGAACTGGACAAGTCTACCAAAAATAGCAATTGATTTCCACTCTCCAACTATTTCAGACTTCCATTTAGAAAAGCAAGAGTGGAGCATAAAAGGTAATTTAAGCAGAATGAACTCAGAAACATTGTAGGACCTTGTTAGAGCGACCTTGTACTTGATGAAACCTGCAGTAATCAAGCACTAGGCTCAACATGGCAGGATTGACCCGTTGTGGGAGAGATATAGCATAACTCTTGGAAGATCCCATGCCCTTTTGTAGTACTTCATGACATATGAAGGGGCAAAACATTGCAACCTCTTGCTCCACTTGTTGAATTGAACCATCCGTAGTCTGAAGCCAGACATAGGATTTCATCATCTGAGAATGAGTGGTCTTTGAGATTAAAGTGAGACAAGAACTAAAAGATTACTTTGATTCGATAAAGAATTTCAACACAAGGCTCAACCCAAGGAGAAAGCATCAACCAGCATTTAATTCAATTTCAACGGAAAATTAATAATATTATATCTTCCTCAATAATTTTAGGAAACATAAAATCAATTTCTGGAATGTGACAAATTTTTGTTCATGGTATACCTATGTTCATAGTCAATGAAAAGTCTTTGCTCCTTTCCATTGTGAAGTCAATGTTTTACACCTTCACACCATTTATTCCCCACTCACTCTCTCAACGATTTCTACTTTCTATAAACTCCAACTCCAACCAAATTTAGATTGACAGCTCATGTAAACTTCGCACGTGCTGAAATAGAAAGGCACTTAATAACAAAAGATTTTGGTTGTGCTAGTATTATGTATTTGATAATGCCAAATTACTTAATTCGATTAATGACTTGGACAGCAAAAATACCTCGGGTTTAATCACTGCCATATCAACCTCAGACATTTGAGGATAATTTGAAGTCACCAACAGATCCAGGTGAAAAATTCTCCTCTGCAGTGCAGAGTCCTGATGCCAAGTTGATAGATACTACCCTCTATGGGCCCACACTTTTGAAAATGGAAATGCTTTTCAAATCCACTGCAGTTCTCAGTAATAGGTCCGAAGTTGCAGCATTAACAGTGTGATGAAATACAACCTGTCAAAGTAAGATTCACCATCTGAATTAAATATATCCATTGCCAATTTAACCACATCTCTGTATTTCAGATTAAGCTTTACTACAATGGTGAACGAGACGAATGAATATTTAAAGATAATAAGACATACCATGCTTCTCTAAGGAAAGCTATAAAACTAACATAGCGGGCTGCCTTGCTTCAGTGCCGATAGTGGATGTACTAACCCAATCCCTGCATTTTACATTAAAAGATCCATAATCTGGTTAGTCCGCTGTCATTAATTAAGAAATGCAATATCCTGTTAAACTAAGAAACTATACCAGTACTATCTTCAACTTTATATTTCGTCTTTAGTCTACAACTTTACCTAAACACATGAAATTAGCTATACTCAAATAGTCCACTCTACAAAAATTACAAAGAAACACCTTCAATACCATAGAACTAATACCCATTACGCACTATACTAACTGCCTCCCATCTACTTCAAGATTTCAACAATCATACGATTCTATCCCCTTTTGGCTTCATATACTCATTTATAGTCATCAAGATGCATCCATTTAAAGGAAAAGTGACAGAAAACAAAGTGACTAAGAGTGAAGCTACCACTTAAATATATTGCCACTAGATTACCCTTTTACATAGGCGTATCATTTCCTACCAATTCTCAACATTTTGTTACTCTCATGCTTCTGCAATAGCTTAACCGTCTCACTACCCAACAATCCCATTTCTAAGAGTAATCCTCATTTCCAAGAAAGTTAAATGAAGGAAAAGAACATCGTTTTATAGTCACACGTGTCCAAAACCTATATCCGAAGTATCTAACATACTCTCATCGAGCAAACCAATTTAATCGTCAAAACCCAACTAAAGCACCAGAAAAATAGCATAAAATTTCAAAAAAATTCGAACATAGCCCAAGAAAAAGATCTTTCGAACTATAAAAAGCCAATTTAAACCAATCGCAACAATAGAAAAAAAAACTTAATCAAACGAAATAATCATACTTCCCAATACTATCATCAACCCAAATCTTACTGAACAGAAAAAATCGCAAATCCAAAAATAGTTGAAGAAAGCCACGGAAAAAAAAATCATCACCAACACAAGGCCAAACCCTATCTATCCAAAAACGAATACCTAAGAAACGACGAGCAAGAAGCCAAGAACACCACCTAAACGACGTCGTCACACAACATTTCCGAATCAAAGGAACAGAAAACAAATCATTCATGGAACAAGCACCAATCAAACACTACCATCTTACGAAGGTGTGGGTTTTATCTACTCCCTCGCACACAAATAAATGCCAGTAATAGGTAACTGTCGCCTGATACATACAATATATAAAACATATAAAGGCGTACCTGAGAAGACAAAAGAAGAGTCGCTGTCGGAATTTAAGAGCTCAGACAGAGTTTGAAGTCTCAGAAGATTTGGCGGTTGTCGGCGACCCCAACGAATAGATAAAATGAGAGAGAGATTAGAGGTTTTAAGTTCACAGCCAGAGAAAACAGAAATCCACAGAGAGAGAGAGAGAGAGAGAGAGAGAGAGATGAAAAATAAAATAACGATCAGAAAATAAAAAAAGAAAAGTATATTATTATTATTATTATTATTATTACATATGAAATGAGGATAAACAAATTACACCTAGCGAGTGCCGCGCGTCGCTGCCTCGTCTTCACCTGTCCTACGATACGTCGTCGTTGCGGTCACATAAGATGATGACATGACTAGGGTTGCTATGATGAGCTGTGTGCGCCGCGCTTCACTACTTTTTTATTTAATTGATAGAAATTTTAACTCAATTAAAATAATTTTTTAATAAGATTTTGTTCTAATTGTTGCATTTTATGAATCAAATTTAATATTAAACATTAATAAAATTGTAATTCGTCTACGTAAAAACAAAAATAATATCATTTATATTAATTAAAATCTATTATGGAGGGTGTCATATTAGATAGAATTGACATAAGAAGCTAATTAAGTCCCGCAAATAATTGTATTTATATATTACTAATTTATTTATTCTTCAAAAATGTTTTTATAATTTTTAATTACATTAAATTTTAAAAATAAAATTATTATATCAAAATATTTATTAAAATTGATAAATAATAATTAATTAAAATTTTATATTTTATAAAAATCTAGCATATGACTTCAACAACAAATAGTATTCCGTCTTATTCTTAATTAGTAATAATAAAATAATATAATAAAACGATAATATAATATAATATAAATAATACTTAATAAATAAAAATATGAAATAAAAAATCGACATATGACTTGTAAAGGATAATTAATAATTAGAAGACCTTGATTTGGACCCTTTGGACATACTATAAGCTGGGCTTTTTCTTAGTGTAAGATAATTGAACCCGACGCCGAAACGACTTGTCGGATGAAGAATATGCAAAGGGATAAGAGTTTCTTACGTTTAAGACAATGTATCCGTGAAATTAGATTACGTTGAATAATTTTGTGAATATTGGTATTAATAATGGTAAATATAAAAAACCATTTTAGATAATTTTAAATTATAAAATAATTTTTAATATATTGCACTGTAAAATTTTAATTTTATTTTAACCGTGTCTAAGAAAATTTAATTTATGTTATTAATGTTATAATTAAAATTTACTTACGAAAATTTAACAAAAAAAAAAAGTAAAAACACATGCTATCTTCTCTTCTTAAACACCACCTAACTATGAAGTGTTTCTCTTCAAATGACAAGCTATCGCATACCTAACAACAAAAGAAATAAGTAGGCCTAGCAAGGGGTTTAGTTTGGAACTCAATCTTAAAAATACATCGAGTAAGGATCAACGATATAAATATTATTCCGTACCGGTTGCTACCGATCGATATGTACTGTACCGATTGAAAAAGGAACGGTATTGATTGTTTTGGTACCGGTCGGAGATACCGATCGGTACCGCTAGTTTTCGTTTAGTACCAATTGGTACTGTAAATTTGAAAAACAGTAAAGACTAATTTGCAAGTTTTAAAAATTTTAATCCTAAAAGCACCCCTCCTTTGGGTGCCTCACCTGTACCCACACTATACTCGAAACTTGTTTTTATTTTTTTTTTCACTCTCTCTCACCAACTCTCACTTTCACTCACCGTCGTTCTCGCTCTTTTTCTCTTGTTCTCCTTTCCATCTTTGACGGTGTTGCTCCTTCCCCGATAACTATCATCTTCCTCCCCAATCTACGCCAGCATCAGAGATCCTCAACTCTTCCACTCGAAGTCTCGAACACCCCACTGTCTTTAACCCTCTTCCACAAGGACCATTACACCATGCCGTTACCACCACTGAACGTCTAAAGGAGGACAGAACACTGCTGCTCAACCCAGATCAACACTCAAGTCCCTACCCGTCACCTAACCCAAAAATCCAAAGTTGTGAATTGGTTTTTTGGTGTGTTTTTTTAGTTTTCAATTTTTCCTACTTAATTGCATTTTTTATTATGAATCGGTTGGAATTTGGATGCTGAAAGTTGGAATTAAATTTTATGATTCGATTGGAAATTGGATTTGTGTGGGTTGGGTTGGATATTAGAGTTGAATGATTCATAGTTTTGTTTGGTTGATTTCTAGTTTGGTTTTATAGATTGGGATGTCACGATTAAGAGAAATTTATGTTAAGTTTTTTTATGAATAAAATGCACGACCTGATGTGAATATGTGATGAGGTTAATGAATTGAATTGATTTAAATGAAAGTTTGTAAGTTGAAACAACTTAAATTAATTTGAAACCGAGAATTTTAAAGTGGCAAACATGTAAAGACTTAAATAATTAACTGACACATTCTTCAAATTTGTGAAATGGTATTTCATTTTTAGTATTTGGGTATCGGCTTTAGGTAAATAACTAATTGAGTATAAAATTATGCTATTGTAAATTAATAATAATTCAATTATAGTTAATGATAGTATCTGGATATTGCCTTTGGGTAAATAATTAATTGAATATAAAATATATTGAATTATTTGGTAATATATATGTGTAGGCTATCATAAATATTTATATAGATAATGTGTGAAAGTAGTGATGTAAATGTGTCCAAAAGGAACTTTTTTTTCAAATTGTGAACATGTTATAAGCTCCAATGACTTAGACTTATTAATGTTAATTAAAGAATGTAAAAGCAACTTATATATTTAAGAACCAAAAATATAGACTGGTGTATATAATGTTATGGTTTCTTAGAAATGAAAAGAAGATTCAAAGCTTTAAATAAGAAAAAAAAACATTTCCAAAGAAGTTATATCCTTCAACTTGATCCTCATGTTACGAATATATCATTCAACTTAGTCATCATGTTATGAATAGATGCGTATGAACAATTGTATAAGATGTGTCATTCATTATTTGGTGATTATGTAAATCATACCCTTCAACTTGATTCTCATATTTGAAACTTTGAATTGAAATTATTCGAAATTACTGAAAATGGAAATTGTTTATATATGTTTTGTGATTGTTGGAAATGAAAATTGTTTATGTATGTTTTGTGTAATTATATTCAACTTCTAGTGAATTGTATTCGATGGAATTGAATTGTATATAATATAATCAAATAAAATGAGTTATGTTATATAAGATGGACATGCATATTGTGTAATGAAATTATGTGTTATATATATATTGTGAGTGTTAGACATGGAAATTGTTTTATGCATGTTTGGAAATGGAAATTGTTGAAATTTATTAGAAATGGAAATTGTTATATATGTTTTGTGATTGTTGGAAATGAAAATTGTTTTATGAATATTTTTTGATTATTGGAAATAAAAATTGTCGAAATTTGTTGAAACTGGAAATTGTTTATGTATGTTTTGTGATTGTTGAAAATGAAAATTGTTTTATGGATGTTTTTTTATTATCGGAAATGGAAATTGTTTGTATATGTTTGTAATTATTAGAAATGAAAATTATTTATGTATGTTTTGTGTAATTATGTATTTTAAGTAGTTGAATTATTAGTTTTTGACTTATAACGAATTATATTCGATGAAATTGAATTGTGTATAATGTAATCATACAAAACAAGTTATATTATATAAGATGGACATGTGTATTGTTTAATGAAATTTTGTGTTATTTATTTTGATATACAGACGCACATATATTTTAATGAAATTGTGTCTTATTTATTTTGATATATGCATTCATTTATTTTTACAGATAAATGGAAGGAAGTTGAAATACTCCTGATCAAACCACTTTAGGAAGATACAATGATCTAGCTTCGGCTCATGCTGCATTGGTTCCCAGTATGAGGAATCATACTATTGTTTTGTAACAAACATTTGAAAGGTAGAGGAATCACCCAATTAAAGAAACATTTTACTAGGGTTAAAAAAAGATGTAAAATACTGTAGAAAAGTAATTCATTATGTGAAGTGACAAATGAAAACATTGTTTGAAGAATATCAATGTGAGAGAGATAGAAGGGAAATGTTGACTTTTGAAATTGGTAGTGGAAGTTTGTTTTCTAGTTTTTGTGATGATTGTGGAAATGTTGAAGGTGATAGTGGTTATAGTGGTACTGGTAGTGTTCCACCTTAGGCCCAAGAAGAAGTTCCTGAACCAGATGTAAGGAAGAGAAAAAGGCAGGTGACTAGTTTTTTTGCACCACAAACAACTCCTGGAGCCCAACCTTCAATTCGCAATACAATGCAATTAAGAGAAGCGACTCACAATATCGATATGGCAGTAGCTAGATGGTGTTATGATAATGGTTCATCATTCAATGCTTCTCAATCTTATTGTTATCAACCTATGATGGATGCAATAGCTCTTATGGTTCGGGATACAAAGGTCCTTCAATTGATGACTTAAGAGGTAAACTTTTGAGTTGTTCTCTTTCTGAAATTAGAAGTTATTTGGATTAAAAAAAAAGTGAATTAGGCTACTTATGGATGTTCAATCATGTGTGATGGTTGGACAAATAGGAGACAAGAGCTTATTATTGATTTTTTTGTTTATTCTATAGATGACTCTAAGTTTTTGAAATATATTGATGCATCTGGCCTTATTAGGAATATCGAGACTTTGTTTGCAATATTTGATGAAGTTGTGAATGAAGTAGAGTCAGAAAATATTGTTTAGTTTATTACTGGCAATGATTTCACTTGTAAAGCAGCACGAAAAAGATTACATAATAAGTATAATTCTTTTTTTTAGACTCCTTTTATTGCACATTTTATTGACCTAATGTTGAAGAATATAAAAGATCATATGTACTTTTTCTGCTATTGATGAGACTATACAGAAAGCTAAAAAGGCGACAAAGTTAATCTATAATCGTGCATCGATATTGAATTTAATGAGAAAGGAATTTACCAATGGTAGGAATTTGTGTTGTCCTGCTGTAACAAGATTTGCAACAAATTTCTTATCACTTAAGTCTTTTGTTACAATAAATAAAGAGTTAAGACAAATGTTTACAAGTGATAAGCATATTGCATCTTAGCATGTTAGGTATAATGCTGGAGTGGAGGCTTGTAAAATTATACTGAAAGATAAAGAATTTTGATATCAATATCAATTTGTTATCTAACTCTGTGAGCCTTTGGTGAAGGCACTTCGCTTGGCTGATAGCAAAGAAAAGCTAACAATGGGTTTTTTTTCAATGCCATGGAGAGAGCGAAATAGCAATCAAGGTCAATTTGAAACATAGATCTTCTTTGTATACATCATATCTTTCAATCATTAACGAGAGAAGGGAAAGACAACTTTCTTCTTCATTGTTTACAACTAAGGCGTTTTTGAATCTTAATGTGTATTTTAGACTGGGTCTTACCAAGCAAGCTGAAGTTAATAAATGAATGCTTTTAACTATTACGATAATTTTTAGCATTGACGCGATACAAGATCTTTTAAGCTCACAAATGAAGCTTTATTATAAGTAATCTTACAGGGATATTGGAATGTCAATTTCTAATCGTTAAAGAAGAAAACTTTCTCCAAGTATTAGTTGTTTCTTTTTTTTATATGTTAAAAATTAATTAACACTTTATTTTGTTTATAATGCTACTTTTATTATCTTACGATTTACAATTTCTTGGTAGGATCAATTCGAAAATGATGTTCTGGAATTAAAAAATTTTGTAATTTGAATTTTAAGTCAATGTGTAAGTGCAATAGGTTGTGAACAAAATTGGAGCACATTTGAGTTTATCCGCTCCAAGAAAAATTATAGATCGGAGCATAGATCCATAAGAAGTGTAATAATATAGATATATAAATAGATAAATCTATTTAGTCAAAATCCTAGGGTTGAAAGCATAATAAATAGAAGATTTAAATACCCGAGTATTAAAAAACATAACGAAAATTGATATTATTACCTAACGATTATAAAAAAACAATTAAAAATAGAAATTAATAGATTTTGAAGTTTCATGTATAATTGATTAAGATGTAATTATTTCAAATTCGACTGGACCAAAAGATCGAATAAAAAATAATTGAATATTTTTTAAAAATTCACATTAATTGGTTTCGTAATTCAATACAATAATTACAATTTAAATATAATTTTTTTAATTAGCCTGTCATGTATTTGTTAATTATGACCGGAAAGAATTACAGATAGGTAAACATGAAACATAAATAAAAATAAAAAATTAATCGAATTTGAGTCTATTTATGTAATTTATCAATTAAATTCCAAATTATTATAAAATATTATATTTTTTATAAAATAACATTTCTATTTATAACCAGTGAAACTCACTAATCACTCAAGACGATGTTTTCTTTTTATAGTAAATAAATATTTATTTAAAAATATTATTTTTTATTATAAGGACACAAGGTCAGCAAATCACATTTTAGGATCCAACTCTAGCAATTTCCAGTCAGCGAGAAAAAGATAGAAAGTGCGAGTCTGTTTGCGGAGGGAGGCATGTCGGGGAGAGAAGAGGACGTGAGGATTGGAGCAAATAGGTATAGGGAGAGACAAGCAATTGGGACATCGGCACAGACACATCACGACGACGATGATCACGAGAAAGACTACGAGGAGCCGGCACCACAGCCCCTGTACGAGGCCCGCGAGTACAAGTCGTGGTCGTTTTGGAGAGCTGGAATCGCAGAGTTCATGGCCACCTTCATGTTCCTTTACATCACCGTCATGACGGTGGTTGGTGTCAAAAATTCACCCTCCAGATGCGATTCTGTTGGTACCCTTGGTATTTCTTGGGCCTTCGGTGGCATGATCTTCGCTCTCGTTTATTGCACCGCCGGTATCTCAGGTTA
The DNA here is from genome assembly GCA_027563595.1 of Erythroxylum suave. Classification (NCBI taxonomy): domain Eukaryota; kingdom Viridiplantae; phylum Streptophyta; class Magnoliopsida; order Malpighiales; family Erythroxylaceae; genus Erythroxylum; species Erythroxylum suave. The sequence continues at coordinate 2,532,101 of JAOSBN010000004.1, forward strand.
GATTAACCAAAAAATGCGGTCACAATTATGATGGCGATCCGAACTGTTCGACATTCATTTTGATGGATTCGTACAGGTGGGCATATAAATCCGGCGGTGACATTTGGTCTATTTTTGGCGAGGAAGCTTTCACTGACTAGAACAATACTGTACATTGTCATGCAATGCTTTGGCGCTATATGCGGCGCAGGTGTTGTGAGAGGGTTCCATCCGACGCTGTACGAGGCGTCAGGTGGCGGAGCCAATGCCGTGAGTCATGGATATTCCAAAGGCGATGGTCTCGGTGTTGAGATTGTTGGAACTTTCCTCCTCGTCTATACTGTTTTCTCCGCCACTGACGCGAAAAGAAACGCCAGAGACTCATACGTACCTGTAAGTAGATACAATCTCCATCTATCCATCTCTATCTGTCTAAGCTTAGTTATCTGCTTTATGATCTTAAACACCTTCATGAATACAGACTCTGCAACCACTGCCAATCGGATTTGCTGTGTTTTTGGTCCACGTAGCGACCATTCCCATTACAGGAACTGGGATCAACCCCGCTCGGAGCCTGGGAGCAGCCATTATCTATAACAAGAAGCATGCATGGAATGATCAGGTGAGATTGAGAACAAAGTCGTCGGTTACATGTAATGGTACTTATATAAGAACTTAACATGATCCTGCTTGTTCGGGTGCAGTGGATATTCTGGGTAGGTCCTTTCATTGGCGCTGCTCTTGCTGCATTGTACCACCAGATCGTCATCAGAGCTATCCCATTCAAGTGAAGAAGAACTTGAAAAACAAGTTTCTTCCTCTCATTACCAATCTCTTTGGAACTAGATGAAACCAGACCTTGCGATGAAGCTTTGTTTTGTTTAGGTTATAATAGGATCTAGGCATGTCCGATCCGAAACTCATTGGGCCACAATCCCACGAGAGAAGATCTAGTGTCCTTGGTATTCAATTCAAAATTTTCTCAAGTTTTATATGAAGTATGAACAAGATAATAGGATTTTATCATTAATTACGTGCACTAGCATAATAAACATAATTTTGTACAAATTTTAATTAATTAGATGTCAAATTTTTTACGTGTCATTGAACCTGTGATAATAGTTAGGATTGACCTATGTTTATAGTGTATAAAAGTCCCTACTACTACTCAACCTTAAATAAAGTCGTCTCATTGAGAACTGTATGTGTGTTGTAGGATTTGGAATAGTAATAATCAGTCCTCTACATTTCTGTTGCTTCACTTCACATAAAACAACAATAGATTTAATTGCTCATCAGTTTCTAGCTATTGGTCCCTCTAATTATTAAATCTGGCACGTTGCAATCATAGAGTTAGTCTAATTGTATTGATTGATCATGACATTAATCAGTAATTTCGATTTAATTATTCTTTCATAAGATACAAAATTTTGTAAATTTTATATCAAAATAAAGTCTAAAGTACTTGCGATAGGCTCCAAGTGAGTGGTTAAATGGTGCAACGTGAGATTTGTACATTTTTAAATTGGAAATGGGAATTGGGCCCAATTCCAGAATCAACGGATCGGACCCGATTTGATAAAAACTCGAACTCCTATTTTAAAAAAGTTGGGTATCAGGTCAACTTCGGGCTCAGATTGCTCAAGCCTACCCAACTTAAGCCCCGATTCTTATAAGCAAAACGATAATGAAGTCATTTTTACATTTTTAATTAAACAAGTTCAAGTTGGGCTACGTTGGGCTCGGCTCCCTACCTCAAGCCCAATTGAGCTTCAAGCAAAGCTTGGGCCCCAACAATATCGATAGGGTCTAATGAACGTGGACCCGACATGATTTATTGCCATTCCTAATTTGAATCGATGATTAGAAGATAGAATTTAGTTTGTTTAATCAAAAAAAAGTATTGACCAACCCAAATTTTTAGCTCGATTTTTGTTAAAAATTGATTGATTTATTAATTAGAGTTTTCGTTCGTAAACTTATTGATCTATATAAACAAAAATAAATCGATTGATTTTCATTTAATAATTTTTTAATTAAACATTATAATTTATAAATTATATATTTTAAAAGAGTTATAATTAAATGCATGTATATTTACTTTCACTTGAATAATACTCTTAACATTTTTTTAAAATTTCTAAATAAATTTCTATTTTTTTCATAATTTAATATGTTTTATAATTTATTTAAAATAGTATTATTAGCATCTTAAACTTTACTAGAGTTAAATTTATGGTATTTTGTAAATTAACTAGTTTTAAAAATATTTTATTAAATATTTAACAAAAATAAATTTTTAATATCATTTATATTTGAATATTTAAAAATAGTGTTATTATCATCTTAATCTTTAATATCATTATTTGCCTTAGTTAAAATGTAACATTAATAGATGAATACGTGAGTTCCGTAGGTACCGTATGCTTTTGCACGTGATAGCTTTTACCACCCCAATCTTAGTGCATTGGTGTTGAAAATAGTACACGTGTATTTGTAAGAATAATCAATTTTAAAGTAATTGAAACTTTTATAATTTGTTTAATTCTATATCTAAATTTTTAAAATTTTCAATTAAGTGATTAAACTTTTATAACTTTAAAAATTCCGTTCATAATTTGTTAATGTAATTAATAAATAGGTATTCACGAAATATTTAATAAATATATCTAATGTTTTAGAAAATTGGATCGAAAGTTTTAACCGGTAAGATAAGATATTTAAAATTTAAAAGATTCAAACAATATTAAGCAGTCATAAAATTGACTAAAAATTAGATAAAATTAATAAATTTGAAATATAATTGAAACAGATTTTTCTTACCATTTGAAAGATTTAAAATTCAATTAAAATAAATTGTTAAATAAAAATTAATTAATTAATTTTAATTTATAAAAATTGACTAATTAATTATTAAATTGGTCAGCTTTTAACAACAATAGTTATTAAAGTAAATCGAACTAGAATATTGAAAACTGAAAAAAAGTTTAATTACTCATATCATTGGATATATCCTTTATCAAAACAATTTTAATTTTACGTATGCAAATTTTTTTAAAAAATTAAAAAGTTAGACGTCCGTACCGTCCAAAAGTGACTAAACTTTATAACCGGCGAGTTTCAATTGGTGAGTGACTTATCTTCTTCGACAATGTCCGCCTTATATGTCTGATTCTTGCAAGCAGATGTTTGGAGGCAAACGAGCATTGTTGGATTGGATTGGACGGTCGTTGATTGAGGAGACCCAAAATCGAAGGCTAGAATTGCTCGGGCGAATTCGATGGATCTGTGTCAAAAGTTCCTAATCCTACGATTGCGTCTAACCTTGTACTTTGTCTTGACAATGGAACGGGACATCGACATTACATCAATGTCCAAAAACCGTAGATTGACATCCCAGCTTTTATGGTACATATGTTTTCAAAAGATGTCTTTAAGGCAAGTTTAAGTGAAGTTGGATTTTAATGAATTTTAATAAGTTCTTCTACAAATTGGTCTTTAATGATATTAAGAATCTTTTTGAGGTCTAAAATATTTATTAGACTGTTATAAAATTGGTTTAAAATTAAATAAAATTAAATAATTTAAAATATAATTGAAAGTAGAAATGATAAAATTGGTCTGACTTGTTTAGTCCGGCCTATCTGTTACTTTCAAAACGACATCGTTTTGAATACTTTTTTTAAAAGGTCATAACTCGTCATGACCCATTGACTTTCCTAATTGAAAGAGGATGTTGTTTCTTGTTAAAAATTTTGATGTTTAATTGAAAAAAGAGATTGTAAAATAAAATTTTATTGATTTATTTTAGCTTATAAAAACTTGTTAATTTATGAAAATTGATTGATTAATTAATAAATTAATTAGTTTTTAACAATAAGAATTATTAAAATAAATATAATTAAAAAGTTGAAAATCAAACTAAAAATTTACCAGTTTAAGATTTGATAATTGAACCGACTGAACCGATCGAATTTTTTAATCTTTGATAATCATAATCACATTTGAAAACAACTTTTTTACTTGAACAAATGTTACTTAAAAACGTCAATAGGTCAGGCTCGGGTCGCTTCTGGCTCAAATCAACCTAACCCTTGGTTGAATGGCCCGCGAGTCGACTTGTAGCTCAACCAACCCAAGGGTTGATCAACCCATGACGTCGTTTTGTAGCTCAAATTGGCTCATGATTAGATCGGATTAAACTATTTTAACTCGTAGTCCGCCTAACTAGACCAAAATTGACATTCTTAATGTTACCAACTCAAGATCATCTGGTCTAAACCAATCGAGTTACCGTCCAACCATAAAATCAGTACATTTAATTCTTGCAAGACTCCACCTACTCCAACCAACCCTAATTGAAAAAATGATAATCAATGAACATTTTTAACTTATTTTCTCCTTGGACTCAACAGCGACACTTATGCTCACTGCATTTAAAAGTTTACAAGCGTGGACTCGTAAGCCATCAGTAGACAACAAGCCACTGGCTTCATTGATACATTCCATTGCAATTCTCAGACTTCTCTATATCAGATTCCTTATTCGTAGTACTGTATGCTCCTGATTAGGTTTGATAAGGACCCAATGATTTTGGCTATTTTAAAATAACATTATTGTATATTTATATTATTTAAAATTATAAATTAAAATAATATAATATTAAAGAGAAATTCTATTTAATTTAAAATTTAAGGGAATCAGATTTCTTGTTTCGGTTATAGTGTTCCTCTTGTATTTCATTAGATTTCATCCACACATTATGTTCAATTGATTTGAACAGTTCAACCGTAAAAATCTTGAATAATCTAACTTTTTAATTTGGTTTTTAAAGTTTTTTATTAATTTTTATTAAATAATAAATTCTTATCAACTAAAATAAATTAATTAATTTTTATTTGATAATATTTTTCAATTAACCTTCAAACTATTCGATAAGTAAAGATAATCTCTTTTAATTATATTTAAAAAATTTTAATTTTACTTAATTTTTATAAGGATGACAATTTTTAACCCATAAACCTAAATTTAATTATTTTTAATGGGCCAGGTCCAGGCCCATACAAATTCGAAATCTAATTATTCTAAACAAAACAACATCGTTTTATTTAAAAAAGTTGAATCTTTGGTAAGCTTGGATATGAGCAACCACACAAATGTTTAGATATAGGCAATTGAACAGAAAAGTTCGTTAGAGGCCAAAAAGAAACACTGAAGTTGGCTTTGAAAGAAAGACATTTTCAAAAAGGGTTTAGGGTTTAAATCATAGAAGAAACTCCCAAAATATATAACCCTTCTTACTTTGAGATAAATTATATTAAACTTTTTTAATTATAAAATATATCAAACAAACATTAACTTTTATTTTATAATATAACATATCACGATATATAAAAGTTAAATTAATTTTTGGGATAAAAT
>JAOSBN010000004.1:2552444-2589341 GCA_027563595.1 Erythroxylum suave
TTCATGCAGGGGTGTCACGGTCATTTCGTGCTTTTCTTCTCAGTTTCTAGAAGAGGATATCGCCACTTGTCAAACGTTTGTCCCTCCTTCTCTTATTATATATATTATGAATACTGAGCTGTTTCCACTTCTGAAGAATACAAAAATATATTGCAGTAGTAACAGAGAGAGGAAAGAACTGAAAATGGTATAGACTACAGAGTAGCTCTGAGCTTCTTCAAATCTGTTTCACCTTACTCTGAAACAATGACCTCCGGTGGTTTGCTATCGAACCGGAACTTCGGTTCCTTCATCGGCTCAGGTATGGTTTAGTGTTCCACAATCTGTTTCTGCATTTCGCTTTGAAGTTCTCTGCATGTTTTGATTGCTTGCCCTAGAGTGAAGTTAGATTGTCTCTGGTTTAGTTTATCTTTGAAATTCTGAGAAAAGAGAAGTTCAATCGCGTGTGTTTGTGTTGTTTCCTGGATTTTACTTGTTTGCTTCACGCTGGCAGGTACAGCTCGACAAAGAGAACCTGGTTGTTCACATCGCAAAAGTGTTTTCAGTGTGCGATGTTTGGAAGGGAGTGTACTCTATCAAAAGTTACAGAGCCGAACGGCCACTTCAGGATTATCGTATTCACCGTCTCTTCATTCTTCAAAACTCTCAAGACTTTTTCGATATTCCGATCCGTGTCCTGGTAATTTCTGGTCTAACGAAGGTCAATGTGGTCTTCTTGATTGTCTGAAGTTGGAGAGAACTCGTGCGTCGGTGGAGGGGAATGTTCAAGAAGCATCTGGTTGGAGGGAGCATTTTCCGAAGCGTTGGGTGATTGTGTTGCTCTGTTTTACTGCGTTTTTGCTATGTAACATGGACCGTGTGAGTGCTAGTTTCTAGTTTTTTATTCAATTTCTTTGCTTCACGTTTCACTCTGTGCATTTGCAAGTGATTAATGATTTAACTAATTGGAAGGAGCTGTTCAAATCAAATGTTGAACTTGATATAACCGTCTTTTTTTAGATTGCTTTAGGTTCACGGAATTGTTTGTGAATCTACTACGTTGTATTGTGCAAAACATTATAGCAAATTTATTGAGGACTGAGTTCTTCGCAACTGATATAATTTGTTCCTACCTAAGAATTGAATTGTTGTAAAAATTATCTTTTGAGTTCCATGGGAAAATTGGAATTTCTATTCTTGATGATAGAAAAGCAGCAGAATTGGAATTGATACTCCCAATTCTGAGCTTCCAAAACTCATCCTTCATAAAATAATTGTTTATTTCAAAATTTTCGGGTTATATTTTGTTTTCATAGCTCAGTCATATGCTAGCTTCAATTTTGTGCTGTAGGTGAATATGAGTATTGCAATACTTCCAATGTCTAAAGAGTTCAACTGGAACAGTGCAACTGTTGGATTAATTCAATCATCATTTTTCTGGGGCTATCTATTGACTCAGGTATGATCCCAGATAGTCATGACTTTTGAGTTTCATCTAGGACTCAATGTTCAAACATAACTTGTTTTTACTGGCCTGTAGATTCTTGGGGGTATCTGGGCAGATAAACTTGGTGGAAAGCTGGTGCTGGGTTTAGGAGTTGTCTGGTGGTCAATTGCTACAGTTTTGACGCCTATTGCTGCTAGAATTGGACTTCCTTTCTTGCTTATGATGCGTGCTTTTATGGGGATTGGCGAGGTCATCTCTTCTGATGACTTTCTAGTTTTGATATGCTTTAAACTTTCCTTTGGTAGCATAAATGTGGCTTGTTCATGTATTTGTTTTGAGTAGAATGAGCTTGGACATGTGATGTTCACTTATCTCATTCTCTTTTTTCGTCTAATATCTCAGTCTCATAATCCTTTTATAGTGTTTCCTATCTTATTTTGTGGAATACTTTGGTTGATCTAGTGACTAACTTTATGTTATGATGGGATTTATATTGAATTACAACATTCATGCACTCAAAATGTGTGATATCTTTTCGTGGAAAGTGAATTGAGTATTATCATCTTGAACTATGGTCCAATTTCCCTACAGGGTGTTGCCATGCCTGCCATGAATAATATCCTTTCCAAGTGGATTCCGGTTTCAGAGAGAAGCAGATCACTTGCCTTAGTTTACAGTGGAATGTATCTTGGTTCTGTCACTGGATTGGCTATTTCTCCCATTCTAATACACAAATTTGGGTGGCCATCTGTATTCTACTCCTTTGGATCCCTTGGAACTATTTGGCTTGCATTGTGGCTGAGAAAGGTAATTTCTTTGTTTTTGATAGTTGTTTTTCATGGCAATAAATCATAATTTTAAATTTTGCTTTAACTACAAGATTTGGTAGGATAGTTTTGTTTGAGTGCATCTCATGCAATTCAGTTCTTGGGACAAACATAGCTGAACTTATATATTGATAATGTTGAGGGTCCGATGAAAGGAATTATCAGCTGCCTCAAAATGTTCGTTGCCCCAATTATTCATTTTATGTCTCATGAGAACCAAAAACTTAATTTGAGAATGCACAAGGCATATTATTGACTTGTGAAAGATGGGATGAAGTTATAAATTATGACCAAAGAAACTCGAATGTGGTTTCTTGTATCTTGGTTGGTTTATCTTAGGCGCATAGCTCACCAGAGGAAGATCCAGAACTTAGTTCTAAGGAGAAAAATTTCATCTTGAGTGGTAAGGTGGCGAAAGAGCCTGTTTCAGTCATCCCTTGGAAGTTAATATTATCAAAAGCTCCTGTTTGGGCTCTCATTATCTCTCACTTCTGCCACAATTGGGGAACCTTTATTCTTTTAACTTGGATGCCTACTTACTACAATCAGGTAATTGAGCTAATCCCACTGCTTTTATTTGATTTCAGTTAAGTTGACAATGAAAACTATTTGTAATGATGTTTCTTCCAAGATCTACCTGTTTCTAGTTTAGTGTTGGTCTCATAGTCTTTGTTTCATGCTGTTGCCTTGCTGTGCAGTGGATGCTTGTAAATGGTGATGAATCTTCAATAGTCCACTTTGAATCATGTGATACAAATATTACAATCTCTTTTCTGCAAAGTTAACGGAATTGGTTGACAATTTACTGTGTGTCAGAGATTTGCCGTGTCAGACCTCTGCTATTTCTTTTATCTGTTGATGCTATTTGTTTCATGAAACAAACATATAGCATTGAACTTACTAAACATTAGGTTCATAACTTTTATGATCTGAATCATTGGTGGTATTAAAAATTTTAACTTCTTGCCCACTAAGCCTTAGCAAATCTTATCATTCTCACCTTAATTTTGTTATGGCTATGTTTTTACAAAAATTTATGGAAGGTTAAGTTGTTGTATTTATGTAATTTTCATGATTGTTTTCTCAGGTGTTGGACTTTAATCTCACTGAATCTGGACTATTCTGTGTCTTGCCATGGTTGACCATGGCAATTTTTGCAAACATAGGAGGTTGGATCGCTGACACACTTGTGAGCAAAGGTCTTTCCATTACAACAGTTAGAAAGGCAAGGAGTTATTTCTTTGTGTCTGTTTTGGTCGCCATCATCTTGTTGTTAAGCCGGATAATAGTTCTTCTAACTTTCATATTGTAGATGATGCAATCTATTGGATTTTTGGGCCCAGCCTTCTTTCTTACGCAGTTGAGCCGTGTTACAACTCCTGCTCTGGCCGTCCTATGCATGGCTTGCAGTCAGGTTTGTTTGAATACGATATCAATTTCAGAGCCTAAATTGTTTGTAATTTTTCATTCAATAGTTTTCGATTAAATTTATTTCTGGTATAATCTTTCCAAAATGTTTTTCACATTTATTTTCAAAATCATCTGTTTTCAATCAAGCTATAGCATCTGCTTCTCATCGATGTGTTCTTCATTCACCTTTACGTGTAAGCTTTTTATAACAGTTCTCTGGTAAACGGGAAATAGATTGGATTTTAAATACTTAATTAGACAGATAATGAACTTGAAAAACTCTGTATTTAGACCTTTTTAAGGGAGTCAAACTCAGGTAAGTTGTCTGATGTAGAGTAAGCAAAAGTAGAATAAGCAATCAAAGATAACACTATGCCTCCATCAAACCATTCGTTGGTGATACTGGGAAGAGAGTTTAAATGGTCGGTATTTAATGATTTCCAGGCATTAACATTGTTAAATAAAGAAAAATTTATATAGAAGAGATTTTTTTTTTTTTTTATTGATGATACGATGATTATTTATATCCCCTTTTTTTTATTGAGAAAAAGAAAGAGTTCTTTACGGTGAGAAGCCTGTTTGAACTTACCTTTGGTATGCTTGAATTGCTGCAGGGATCAGACGCGTTCTCTCAGTCTGGGCTTTATTCCAACCATCAAGATATTGGCCCACGTTATGCTGTAAGTATTGCTATCTTAATTGTGCAAATGATGTTTAAAGTGCTAACGATGTATATATACACACACACACGCGCGCGCGCGGGAATATATAAGAATTTACGACATAATAAGATGTCATATATTCGGAAACGAAATCTATACCATATAAGGCTGCGTACTATTAGACCTCTATGGACCCCATTTTGAGTGTTTGTTGTTGGTGGTGTTTTAGAAGATGTCATATAGTGCTAATAATGTGTATATATATATATCTATATATATAAAGGGAATATGTACGAATTTACGACAGAATAAGATGTCATATATTTGGAAACAAACTCTATACCATGTAAGACTGCATACAATTAGATCTCTGTGGATCCCATTCTGAGTGCTTCTTGTTGTTGGTGTTTTAGAAGATGTCATATACTCTATACCATGTAAGGCTGCGTACTATTAGATATCTGTAGACCCCATTTTGAGCGTTTGCAACCTTACATGGTATAGAGATTGTTTAAGAATATATGACATCTTATTCTGTCATGAATTCGTACATATTCCCTTGTCAAAAAATGTGATTTGTGGCATAATTTTGCATGATCTCTTGTCATTTGGTGACCCATGAATTGATTTGACCAATATCCTTTTTTTTTTTCCATAAACTCACCATATCAATAATCACCAATATTATAATTATACAATAAATTTTATTTAATAATAATAACTACTTAAATTCACACAATTGTCGAGCTATTTAGTTGATCCTAAATTTTAATGTAATCTAATAGATTTCAAATGCCAGGGAGTTCTGTTAGGACTTTCAAACACTGCGGGAGTGCTTGCCGGTGTACTTGGTACTGCTGCAACTGGATACATTCTCCAGAAGGGTAAGCCGTTGGGATTGAAGGAAACTTGCTGTTTTTACTCGGTCCGTGGATTTCTTACTCAACTCACTTGATTGTGGACCCTTCTACTTCTGTTTTCTTTTTAGGTTCTTGGGATGATGTGTTTAAGGTTGCTGTGGCTCTGTACATCATCGGAACTTTGGTGTGGAACTTGTTGGCTACAGGGGAGAGAATTCTGGAGTAGACCTACACAAGAGAGTGAAGACAAAAGCTACAAGCAAAAGTTTCTATGTACATCCAAGGAGATCGAAGTGGTTAACAGATGCAGCAGTGTCGACATAAGGTGTATACTTGCTGAACAACTGACTAGAAGGATAAAAATCCTGGTAATGAGTTAAACTGTTCCTTTCTTACCTTTTAGTAATCAAATAAAGAAAGTGTCCTTATAGCATTTGCATGTCTGTTGACATTTTGCACCCTTACAGCATTTAATATCAATGTTAGCCTTTTTAAGACAACTCAGTGCGTACTCAAAAGCCTCACAAAAGCTGTTGCAAGTTATACCGACATAAAAAAACTTAAAGGGCCCATGGTGCATTTGAATGTCTAATGGAAATGGCATTGGATCAGACCATGAACAAATTTGATGAAATGAAATTGTACTTAGCTTCGGCCTAAGTTGATTTCATTTTGTGACTCGAAGCGTGGCTTGATCGAGTTTAGGCAATTTAAAACTCGATCAACTCGGGGTCAAAAAGTAGAGTTTTGTGCATGTGAAAATAATGGAATAATTAGAAATAAAGATAAAAAACAAGATTCAAAATATTTTGATGATGATGTCCTGTCGAACTGCTTGGAGTTAGTTGGGTTCCGACTGTCCTTTCTTTTTTTTTTTAAGGTGGACTTAGCGTGGCTGATTGTCACCCACGTGGTAGTTTGGGTAGGTCCGAACTGTTGAAGGCACTTTTAAGCCTTGTAGGAACAAAGAGGTAGCTCAACACTACCATGAAGTATTTAACACTATTGCATTCACTAGCGAAGTTCGAACCTTTAACTTTGCTTAAGTGAAGATCTGCCCGTAATCACTGAACTCCACTGCTCGGTGTTTCGGACTGACCTTTCTAACCTAGAATAACATCTCAGTAAATTTGTGGTAAATTCCTTGCCTTTTACCATGTCCATAAAGAATCACACTCAAACTCCCGAGTGGCTCTCATTATCTTTTGGTATCTACGGAATGGTACAACTTTTCCTATAAATGGACCAGTGTTTTAATACACAAGGGAAAGAGTTTACCTTACCTGCTAGAGAATCCTGTTCTTTTAACGCCAGAATAAACCGTCTATCTATCATTGAACTACTGAGTTGGTAGCCATCACATGATCCTCTGACCCAAATATCCTCTTCCAATCTTGTTTATGTCCCAGCCTTGTTTTTGTCCCAAAACGATGTCGTTTTATGTGTAAATAAATATAAAACGATGTCGTGTTTAGGCAAGAAGAGGGATAGAGATGAAACCGAATAATAGGTACAGAGGATTTGAACCCTACCTTTTCAGGTTCACTTAAAACCCATAGAGCTGTCTCATAGGACATTACACTGCCAAATTGGATAGTGTAGAAAAAGAACATAGCCAAAAGGTAAACACAAATATAGGCATTATTTATACTTCAATATGAGCATTATTTCCGCAGAAGCCGAAGCTCTTACAACCAATAGAGGCAAATAAAAAGGAGGATGAGACATAATATAGACAAACGAAGTTTAGAAGAAAAAAAGAAAAATTTTTGAATAATTTTTGAATAATTTCACCAAAAATTAAGAAAGCTTATAGTATTCTGCCTGTATATATAAAAAGTCAATGGGCTATGTCTTGAAAGCCCAAGTAGGGCCCAATTGGCCCAGAACCACTCACCTTTGCCCTCTCCTCTTCCCAAGTATATAAGCATCTTCAGGTCTCACATGGATTCAGTCCCACATTCCTTAAATGACACTCACCAATATCCAAACAAGACCTTAATGTCAACCCACCTACCACTTCTCTCTAACGCCGTCACTTCTTCCGTTAACTCCTTGCAAATCCTTCTTCATTCTTGCCACCGTAGCCTCCAGGTCTCTCCTATGCACGTTAACCCTCAGCCCGTATTTCATGAACAATGTGAGTGACATCTTCTGCTCCACCTTGTGTCCCTGAACCAACGTGAGACGGTGGCGTAGTAATAGTGCCGCGGCCACCGACTTCATTTGTAGGTATGCCAAGTCCTTACCTAAGCAAATCCTCGGGCCTGCATTGAATGCCACGAACTTGTAAGAGTTGTGTGTTATGAACTCCTTGCCGTCAGATGACAACCACCTCTCTGGTCTATAGTCCATGCAATCATCACCCCACGTAGATTTCATCCTCCCTGTTGAGTATATCGAATACGTCACCGACGACCCCGCCGGAACGAACGTTCCGTCGGGCAAGACGTCGTCGGAGACAACGTGCTTGGAGTCCTCAGGGACGGAAGGGTACAGTCTCAGGGTTTCTGATAATGCTGCCTTGAGATAGATCAAACGGTCGAGTTCTTCAAACCCCAAAGGCTCGTCGACCCATTCGGAGAGGTCTTCACCGCGTGTCTCGATCAGGGTGGTGCATATTTCGTTTAAGATTTTGTCTTCCACCAAAGGGTTTTGGGTAAGCAACCAAAAGAACCAGCAGAGAGCGACGGAGGAGGTGTCACGTCCGGCGAGAATGAAGTTGAGTGCTACTTGTTGGAGGAAGGTGTCGGAGTAGGATTCTTTCTTCATGAATCTGGAGAGCAAATCGTCATTTGGGTTTCTGTCTTTTTCAAGGCTCGAGAGCTCTAGTTTCCTTGCATTGATAACCTCCGTCAAGTAGTCGTCGAGCTGAATCAAGCTCCGGCTTAAACAAACCTCCATTCCCAACCTCAGCCACTTCCTGAACTTCCAGAAAACCTCAGGCAAAATGAATCTCTGAAGAGAGGCTTCGGTGGCTCTGTCAAAAGCTGAAGCGAAGCTGTTCTCCGGCAGCCCGACGGCGCATGTCTGTGGGTCCTTACCAAAGGCCAAGCCGCATATGTTGTCGAAAGTGAGCCGAAGCAACACGTCCTGAAGATCAACCGGCTCGGCATTGGCCTGAGCCGATTCAAGAATTGGGCAAAACCTCAATTTAATGGCTCGGCTCACCCAACGAGCCATGGCTTGGCGAAGAGTCCTGGTGGTGAATTCAAGTGCGGCGGTCTTACGTTGGAACAGCCACGTGTCGCCATCGGAGTTGAAGATGCCTTTGCCGAGTAGATCATGAAACACTCCTTGCCATGTTGGGCCCTTGGGGTAATTATCGAATCGGGTCTTCAAGATGTGCTCTAGATTTCTCGGGTCGCACGTGACCGTCACGAGTCCTTGTTTCTTGGCCAGAAATGGAATCGCACAGATGCACGTTTGGTACGTGCCGCCGCAGGCGCGTAGATTATCACAGATCCAGTCGTGCATACGATCATGGTTTTTGATCAATCCAGGCAGACTGCCCAATAAAGGCCAGGCACGTGGACCTTTCAACGACCGTGAGATGAAAAAAAACCATAGTAGATACACCGTAACCGCCGATAGAAGCAACAAGGCCGTCGATGTATCCATAGTTGCAATCTTGAAGAAGAAAAGACACTTTTTTGTGTTGATGGTTACTCTGTGACTTACCTAAAAAATGGAGCTTGAAATGCAAAACGGCTTCAATCTAAGCGAAACCCAGATTTCCCTTTTCTCCAAAGATCATTTCTTTGGGTTTTAATAGCTAAAACAGAGCATTCTTCATGGGAGCAACAATGGTGGAAAGCAGGAGTGAAGTGTATGTGGAATATGAAGAGAGGAAGTGGTTAGTACAAAAATGGAGAGAGGGGATTTATAGGTGAAATGTAATGGAAGCAATTATTATGGCCAGACTGTTATGTTGAAATAGGGCCATCTCAGCCTCTGCTTCTTTCTCTTTCTCTAAGAATGAGATGTAGCACTATAAATGCACTGAGAGGTCGTTGAGACTTTGAAGGCTAGAACTTTGCTGCTTTTTTGTTTTCCCTGCCAAAACCATCATTAGAAAAAACCATTTTCAGATTAAAGAATCGATCAAGAGTTAATACTTTCCGTGTCTTCTCTCTCTTTCTACTTGTCTGCATGTGTGTGCACCTAAATTTGTAGGCAAAGGAAGAAGGCTCTTAAATTCAAGCATTGAATGAAGAGAACTTAATGAGATTAGTTGAGGAGCTAAGACAGCAGAGAGATATAACAAAACAGAGCATAAAAAGAAGAAAACATTAGGGTCACAAGGACTAAAACAGAGTCTGTTTTCAAGTATTTATCACTTGGCTTATTGTTTCATGAATATGCATCAGAAACTTAGTTATAAGACAATGAGTCTTTTCTTATTTTTTGCACCATTAAATGAAACTTGGTTTTTTGGGCAATCTAGTTAAGGTTCGGTGAGCAACCCTACAACATTTAGATATGGGATTCATTATTTTTCACTGCTCTTACTCGTCTTTTATCTTTTTCCCACTCAAAAAATGAGAATATGCACATATAATAGATATGAAACACACAACCTTCATCATTTATGATTCATATGATAAAAAAAAGTGTGCCTGCTCAGTGACTCTGGTGTAGATACAAAGTCAAATCTACCTTGTATAAGTTCCTCACCTGAACCCTAAAAACTGGTGGCCTTACCAGTCTGCAACTCTGCATGTCAACTCCAAATTTTGATCTCTGAATATTCCTCTCTTTAATCATTCATGTTTTACCATTTCTTCTTGAGATAGCATATGCATCATGGTAATCTTTTGTCCATTTTAACTTTCACAATATAATGTATGGAAATGGAAATCAAAAGCATAGTGGCCTAAGTCATCATAAATATACGTTAAAGAGCTGTTGACCTATCTTTCTATTTTTGATGAACCTTTCATGTAGCTGAATTACTTGAGATAAAGCACATAAACAGGGGATTCTAGAGGGGGGGCAAGTATACCTATGCTATGCATTAACATTTATCAGCAGAATTGGCCATTTGAAGCAAAATCCTTCTAATACCGTGAGAGACTCAGGGGACTCCTCAAAGTGCTTTCAGGGGTTTCAAACTCTAATGTCATAGGCTCTATATAGCTTTATGTCAAAGGCAAATGCAGATGGCTTAAAGGTGTCTTCCCATAGCTGGAATCTTCCTATGACATCTCGTCGGTTAATAAAAAAAAAGACAAAATACAAGGGTTGCCACTTAACATTTCTTTAAAATTATAATTTAATCTTTACCGTTATTTATAGTATTATGTTGTATCTTAATGTTTTCAAAACATTACGATATATGTTAACTGAGTTAAATTTATGACAATTTCAGTATATGAATTATAAATTTAACTTATATCATGTCTCAATCAAAAAATTTGGACCTATCAAATGTTGATGCGACTTTAAAAATAAAAAATTTAAATACCAAAAAGTATGATTTTTACCTTAACATTTTATAAAAGTTTTAAGTAAGTTTCTATAGTTATTTATGTTTCCATTCTCATAATGCAATGAATATTAATTTAATAATGTTAGAGTGTAACAAGTACTAGTTTAGTAACGCTCGAGTGTAAAGTAATACTAAAAATTACGATAAAAATTTAGATTTTTTTGTGTAATGTTAATGTACAAATCACATCTTTAGTTTATGCAAAAAGTTGTAGCAATTCTTGCCATTAGAATATATTATTGAGTATTTGATTTTGCTTTTTGAACAGAGAAACTAGCAGTCGTTATCTTTTAGATATGTATTAGATAAACTTTCAGATTGACACAATAGCCTGTAAATCATGTCAATCGGGTACTCCGCACTAGACAAGCCTTGTACGACAGGTTTGATCGAGAGAGTATAGGTGGAGAGATTAACATGGAACCTTTTAATCCTATGTTCTCTCCTTCCACCAACTCGACCATCCCTTACGGTTTATTTGAATTGAGTATTATAATTAAATTATGTAATATACAAATTACCATATCTATCTAAAAGTATACTCATTATTTACAAAAATAACAAATAAAAAAATCAAATTCTATTAATTTTACCGACAGTTGGTGACAAACAGTAAACTAGTTGATGATTTTATACTTGCATCATAATATGTTGGTTGGCAGGTTAATATCAAGCTCAAGCTTGAAATATTATTTTCTTGCCAGGCACGAAGCAATTGATGGTTGGATACCACCTTCATAGCCCACAGGTACGATTCCGAGGCAGACATGGAAGTCTTGTGGAGGTTTGACTTTGTTTGTTTATGATCGAATAGATTAAGGACTCCTAGAGATTGTTACATTCGAAGTTGACTCTTTCCATGCCAACCAAATAAATATGAATCGACGATCATGGACTTCAGACGTAGAAGTCTCAACCATAAATTATAACTTTCCTTTCCATAATAAGTTTGCTATATCATAACAACCAGGAGTTCTGTGGCATTCCCAAGAGATTCTGTCCCCATATTAAGCATTAACTAAAAGAGTTATGACTGGTTTCCATAGTCGTGTTTTCCAAAGATTTAGAACCATCAAACCAGTGTACCAGGTATGAAAAAACAGGTGATTTAGGTGGACAGCTTAATTGGATCAGACCTGAAATGGGTGGCTAATTTAGGTGGACGTTGGCTATGATTTAAACCACCACGACTCCTGCAAAAGTAATAGCTAACACCGATTGATTTGGATACCTATGCTGGGGATAAATTAATGTACTAAATAAAGTTTTGAGTGCATACAATGTCCTCAACCACTTGCACTGACTAAAAATTTGAGTATTTCTAATAATCTCAACCTCGTACTCTAAATTAATATTTAAAAGATTGAACTAGAAATTAAACTAGTTGAATAAAAAGTTTAAAAGTTAAACCGGTATTATAAAATATTAAAAGAAAACTATCTTTTTCTATTGAAGAAATTAAAATTGAAATTTAATTGAAGAATAAGACTATTAAATAAAAATTAATTAGTTTATAAAATTAATTGATTTACAAAAATTGATTGTTAATTAATAAATTAGTTAGTTTTTAATTAAAAAAGTTATTAAAATAAACATATTAAAAATTAGATAGGAAGTGTTTTAATAAGTCTCTATTTGGCAATCAACAAATTATATTAACTTTTAGTTGAATATATCAGTGGTTAGTTAACAGTTGATTTAACTAGCGAATAACATTAGCTGTTTATTAAAGATGTTTGATAAAATTAGCTGTTTATTATTAGCTGTTTAAATGTAAAATAACTTATGAGGATATAATTTTAAAAAAAGAATTTATAATGTCATGATTAAATATTTACTTTTACAAAAATTAAGTTTTTAACTCTAATAAAAAATATAAATCATTCTTAAAAATTTTGTCGCCTAATATATTTTTTATTTTGTAACCAGAAAAGTTATTTTATTATTAAAAAAATGTTGTCACTGGCATAATACATACTCCCAAATTTTGTAACTAAAAAACTTACTTCATCGTTAAAAAATATATCACTGTAAAATACATGCATAGTTTGTATTTTGCATTATTCATAATATCACTATAGCATAATTAGCATAATTCAAAAATTATAAAAGGAGAATATAATTGATTTTTTACCTATTAAATTTTGGTTGAATATTAAAACTACTCCTCTTATAGAGCTTTTCTAAAATTAATTTGTTAAGATTAAATAAGCCGATCAATCAGTAATTCAACAAATGAATTCTAAGTAAATGATAAGATTAATTCTACGTAATCATTGAAAATATATTACAATACTTTAAGAAATTCTTACGAAAACTCGAATTCAGAACCTCCTGCATTGAAAAACAATTGAAGAGTCTCCATGAAGAAGTTAAACCTAAAGTCCTTGAAAAGTTGGTTCTTGTACGAAATGAGAACCCGAGGAAAACCTAGACTGCTAGACAGCTGTTTACGGTAGCTAATCGTACATGGGAACAGTAAGTACATGTTGATTACGGAAGCAACCACGTATCCGACAATTATGTGAAAGCAAGCAACTTACGACAACAAAACGTCTTCTTCAAAGAACCGATATCGGATGTTTTGTTTGATATTTTTATTTTATTCTGTTAAATTTTATTTATATATTTATATAAAATAAATTTTTTTAAAAATACGAGAGATATTTAAATTGATAAGAAAAGAGTTATTATAAAATTTGTTAAAATTTTAACAATATTGAAGAATTTAAATATGATTAAAATATATTTATGTGAGTTATTTAAAAACAGTTTGTTTATTAATTAGGAATAAGATTATATAAGATTGGACCTTTCTAGACTCTACATCTCTACAGAATTTTTACTAGGTGTTGTTATTGTTGTTGTAAATATAACTAGACGAGAGTGACTTTATATTGAATTTTAATTAAAAAGGGAGAATATTAAATAAAACCAATTATTCTATTTAGCTCATAATGATCAATTAGTATATAAAATTTGATATAATTAATTAATAAACCAATTATTTTTTAATAATAAGAATTATTAAAATAAATCAAACTAAAAATTAAAAACCATTCATCGATTCAAATATTTTACAGCTAAACCAAACAAACTAATTTAATTCTTTTAGTCATCGATAAGAGCATACAAAGTTTACACAATTTTTGTATTCAATGCTTCCAAGTTAATGACTTCATTACATTCAAAGGTAGAAAAAGTTTGAAAATAATTAGAAAAACATAATTTTACTTATTCAAAATCATATATGAATTAAATCATGATGACATTATTGTTTTTATAGTATCCATTTCCATATATAACTTATCATGTACAATCAATAATTTCAATTCCAATCAATCTATTTATTGTACAACAATATAATAAATATTTTTCATATAATTACTAATAATTAATTATTGGTAACAGCAGTACTTTCATTCACGATAATTATGCTTGTAACAATTTCTCAACAACAATACCAAATAATAGACCCAACAATTTCTAAACAATAATATCAAACGCATAATTATTATTTCCTTAAAGGTCTATATCATTAGGCAATTTAGGTTGGCAGAGCTGAGTTCGATAATTTCTCAACGGACTAAAAATACGGACAGAAAACGAGAGGTGTCGTAACAAGCAGGTTCATGAGTCAACAAAATGCATTAATTTAGGTGACAAACTGCTGAACTACTGCTCTTTTAAGTCTCAAGCTTTGTAACCATCTGCTTAAATTCTCGCATGTGTTAGTAACTACTAAGTGTTTAGGCACATGGGTTGGCACTTGGCACTTGGCACTTCTCACTTCTTTGCCAACACGTCCATCGATCACTAGTTTCTGTCGGTGACCGACTTGCGTTGCCAACACTAATTTCCAGTGAAATAAAGTAGAATGCATACCCAATTTTCCAAGTTCATTTACAAACAAAATCACTTTCCTTAAAAGCTATGAACAATATTCCAAAGGATACAAATAGAAAAGCATCGAAGGCAAAAGAATCATATATGAAAAAAAAGGGTAACTAATGCTAGATATTTAAGTTTTAACCTGAGGACATAAGAGAAAAAGTAATCGGTTTTGTTTGTTGTCCACAAAAATGAGATTCACTTAATATTTTAAAGGAGTTGCAAACGGATACCCATTGAAGTTGCATCCAAGGATTATAGGGCCTGACATATCTGTTAATACGATTGACGCTTTACAACTGTCCTTTCTTATTGGTTATTCCTTTCTAGCCAAAAGAATTATTTGGTTGGATGAAAGTTGTCCATAGTGACTATACTTGCTAACTGTGAGTCTGTGTCAGTGAGCAAGACTTTCCCTGACCGTACTATTTCTTTTGACACAACCAGTCACTCATGCCTAGACCAAACCTGAGTTTTCCACTCCACCAACAAGGACAAATGAGTATTTGACACGATGCAAACTCCTTTGTTTAAAATTTAGAGAAGCTCCTTACGTCTATTCGGTTGAAACTTCCAGACCCCATTTCTGGCAAGTAGTAAAGAACTGCAGAATGGGTAGGGATATTTGAACCAGATTTATGAATCAGAGAGTTCAGAGAACAAAACAGATGTTGCGCATGTGGCAACATTTGGACTCGAACCTGAAGCTCAGGAGGATTTAGAGCGTAATTATGTTCACGAGTGAAGTTGACTGAAACAATACAACCCACTAAATTCCCAAATCTGCTCAAAAAATAAGGGATATGGGATGATGAAATACTGCACTATCTACTTATGGATGGCTATTGGACATCCTGAGACGTATGTTGATCACTAGGTAAATTAGTATTTCCACAGCATACAGCTGGCCAATCCCATCACTAATATTGTTATCCAGCAGTTTCGTAGAGATGATGCTATCATGACAGATCATTAATGAGGCATGTTTTGAAGCATTCAAATGCATGGGGGCTGAATGGGTGATTAAACCTTTGATCCCCCAATCACATGTTATCTGCGGTACAAGTAGTTGGCCAGAGGAAACTTCAGGCTCCTAGCTACCTGCAATCCATTTTATTAACTAAGGTATGTCATATTTTTCGGAAAAAGAAAAAGAAATGTCACATTTAATATCTTCGCAATTTTCTGACAAGAATATGATATGAAAGGCTTGAAAGGTCACCTTTAGAGCCATATCCTCGGACATTGTGGACCGATAACGAGTCGTACTCTCTAAAGGGCAACTTCCTCCTTTAATGATGAAGTTAGCATTACACAGGCTAGACAGTTGCAACAGAACATCAGCCATAAGCCCACCACCACTTGCAACTTTGAGCAAATCATTCGCATTTTCCTCTTCATCAAGATAACCATCCAGAACGGATGTTATACATTGAAATATAGCTAATAACCGCTCTAGCGGGAACGTACCAGGTCCTTTTAGTAATGATTCTTGTTCTGCAACTTCCTTCTGCTCCATTGATTTTTCTGAGGCCCTAAGGAAGAGCCAGTGATGAGATGATGTCAAAACAAAAAATGGTAATTGCATGAACTTCTTAACAAAGATACTAGAAAGAGGACAGGCCTAGTCATCTGAACTTTGAAGAAATTTGCATATAAACTTCAACAAGCAAAAGCTACAGGGAATTTAATAAAAATCACATGTCAACTACTAGTTTACACTGTAAACGCACTTACTTCCTCTTTCTCTTTCTGCTTTCAGAGACCCCAGTTGAGTCAAACAGGGATGCATCAAGTGTAGCTGGGTTTCTTGATGCAAGGAATGCTGAAATAAGAAGATACTTTGCAGATGTAGACATGTGAAAATCCATTTCAGCAAATTCCTGATCACCCTCTAATTTTCTTGTGCCGCCTTTCTGCATTGTTTCTCTGCTGGGTTCAACTTCAAGGAAAGGCTCAGACAGAATCCAGAATATCTCATTCAAAGAAGTGGCAATATGTGGCTGAAAATGACTAAACAACTTTCTTTTCATCTCTTCGTTAGGTACAGATGTCAAATCACTTAAGGGCTCACAATACTTCTGAAATAAGGATGAAAATGCAGCTGATAGTTCATCCACTCGTCTTGTGATTCTACAAAAAGGTCTCAGTACAATACTGTCGAGAAGCAGAGCAAAGCAATCACTAACCAGAGAACATAAAGCAAACAGTGGCAGATAAGTATATATAAGAAGGATATTCTGGTCTTACTCAAGGAAGAAAGAATATAGCTTTCTGTTTGATTGGCTTCTCAAGAAGATTTGCCGAAGATCTTCTTCAGTGTACTCAGGAAAATATACAGGAATAGGCTCTAGATATCCAATATTTGAATAGTATGTATCCGGCGAAGTATTGCTAATAAATATGAAGCCCACTTCTGGCATCTTCAGAATATTAGAGAGGTTAAATAAAAAAGGCAATATACATGAACTCTTATCCCACTCACGAACAAGCTCCAAATTATCAAATATCAGATACAGCATACTTCCCTTTGGCCCTCCATCCAACTTACTTCCACCTAATTCCCCCAAATTCCCCTTGAGAGAGTTGGTGACATTGGCCAAGGCTTCACGAAGAAAGTTGACAAAGTCAGAGGGCTTTTCACAGCGTTTCGCACTTGAATAGCCATTTGCCGCATTCTTTCTGTGAAGTAACAACTGATTCAAAATGCACTCAAACAAAATCCGTGGACTGTAACAGGTTCGGCAGCTTGCATACACGAAAGGACGATTAAGATGCCTAAAGATTTGGAGAACAACACTGGTTTTTCCAGTAGAAGCACCTCCATAAATGAATTGCGGAAGCATGGGGCAATCCTGAGGACCTAAAATGCGCATGATCTCCTTAATCTGAACGTGTCTACCAGGAAAACTAGACAGCAGATCATTGAAACTAAGTTTGTCTCCTCCAAACACAAGGTCATTGATAGTTGGAGAATAAGTTACAGCGTTCTTCTTTATTTCAGTCTCGTTGCTTTTAACATGAGCTGAAGAAGAAGACCTCGTGGTTCTTCTAATCAGTGGGCTATCTTCTTCTTTACTCATTTATTCAAATTTTTACAAAATCCATGTGTCTCCTACTGGTAAAAACAATACGAAACGAACTTAGCAACAAACGTAAAACATAGACCAAATCTCTATGCTACATATAGTAGGTCAAAATGGGAAGGCAATCACTCAAGCTTGTGAACTGAACTAAGCATATAAGGTAAAAACAGCAAAATTACAAGGACAAAAGCAAAGATACGACCCTATCATATGGAAACAGCAACACTGAGAAGACAACCGAGAATCTTAGACGAAATGGACTTATTGATCCTTTTTTACTGATTCTGCATTTTCTCAGCAACCAAACGGTGGAAAAGGATTGAAGATTTTGAGATTTCACCTGATGAAATACCGATTAGAACAAAATTGACGGAGAGTGGAGAGGAACGGACTCTTGAGAATCCAAACCCTAAATTGGGTTCTTGGTGTGAAATGTTAATCTTCTGTAAACAAATTAAGAAAAATGTTTTAAGAGAGGAAGGAGAGGGAGATTGAGATGATTTCCCGCCCAAGGAGTTATTATCTGGTGAGCTAACGTGCAGAGAACAGTATCCTACATCTGCCCTGCCCAATTAAAGGACGCAAGATCTTATGTTCCGAAATTTGTTGTGCCCTCTGTTTCGGTTTGACTTATTATCCCATTTGACCACTGTTTAAAGGAGTTTAGAATTTAAAAAGACTTTTGTACCCTTGTCCTATGATAATATCACCTTAATTATATATATTGCATTTTTGGATAAAATACTCTTTTAAGCCTTTTATTGACTAAAATACATTAAGCCTCTTATTTTTTGTTTATTGCATTATACTTTCTATTTCAAAAAAGAATTATTTTAAGCATAGATTATATTTTGACCGTTAATAAATAAAAAAAAGTATTTAAAAATATCTTTGTCTTCACAATTGTACTTTATGATCATTAATTTGTGGAAAAAATAAAAACGAAATTTTATTTACGAAACAAAATTAAAAAGAACTCGGGGTAATTTGAGCAGCTCAGTCTTTTGGGGCCACAAGAGTAAATTGGAGATAACAATAAAAAGTAATGGATAAAAAAGGTCGTTTTGAATTTAAACTCGTTTAACTAATAGTCAAACGGGGTAATAAATTCATTTATAAAATAGAGGGGAGTATAACGTACGAAGAGGTAAAACATAGGGTTGTTAAAGAATTTCTTTTAATAACATTTCAAATTAAACAATTTTTATGCCAATAAGAATAAATGGAGGATGCTTTGGGTTTATAATAATAATTATCTTGAAATTAGAAAAGCATATGAATTTATCCCTTAAATTTTTATAAAATTTTAAGTATTAGCTTAACTTTTAGATATTAATAAATTTAACTCTTAAAAAATTAATAATAAAATTTTAAAAGGTTTCTTATACATTATAAATAAATTGTTAAACTAATAAATTTTGATTCAATAAAACTTGTTTTAAAATTTACTCCAATCAAACTTATTTTATCGTAATATTAATATTTTATAATTATTAGAATAATTGACTTATTTAAATTTTTATAAAAGAATTGAAGATAACTTTGATCTTTAATTAATATTTTAAAAATGAAGTGAAATTGATAAGACAAAAAGTTTAATGTTTAAAAGATTCAATCAATATTACCGTTACTAAAGATTAAATAAAATTAAAGAAATTATAATATGATTGAACAAGATTTTTCTTTACCTATCAAAAATTTTGAAATTTAATTAATTTATTTTAATTTATAAAATTTTGTTAATTTTAAAAATTGATTAATAATTAACAATAAAAATTATTAAAATAAATCAAATCAAAAGGTCAAAAACCGAACTAAAAAAATTAAAATGATTCAAAATTTTTACGATTTAATTAGATGAATTGATTGTTTTTTTAATCATTGCTTTTAATTGCAATGAACTGTGTACCAAAGAAACCAAAAGTCATAATTTTTAAATTCAAACCGAATTCAAGTCACATTCAAGTTGAATTTAAGTCAAATTTTTAGGTCGAATTCATACCAATTCAAATTGTCTAGATTAAATAAAAATCCAATCAACTCGAACTTGATCTAACTTTGACCTTTTTTTGTTATACGAGAGGAAAGATTTGATAAGGTTAACAGGAACGAAAAAAACATCAAATGTACTTAGAGTAGGCTGCTCCCTTATTCTTATATTGTAAGTTTAACCTTAAAACCAGTTATCAATGAAAGGCCAGTTATATTCATAACTCTAGTTATATCTACATGTTGTGTTCATACGTAGCCAATAAACCAACACAATCACAGACATATACGTAATATAAAATTTTCAACATGCACACTATGCTATGAATATTTGTTACGAAAGAAACATATCAACACACAGCAAAATGCCATACTTTTTCGTCATCATCTTATATGTCACTCGAGGAACTTCCACTGATCAATGAACCACGTCGATGGCCACCTACAATTACTTCCTTGAGTCGATAAACAGGCCACATTACCCTGCTACTAATCTGCACGACAACAAAAATATATCAATACAAGAACATTTGGAACGAACTGTAAAATATAACCTAGCACAACAGTGAATAGGATAAAGTAACCCCAATCGTGAAATAGAATATGAAACCGAATTCACCCGAAAGCTTTTTAGTATCGGGAGGAGCTGAGGCTCTGACCGCATGCCTATTAAATAATGAGCTGACGACCCATAGGTAGCCTATGAAGAAATGCTACAGAACTCATTCTCACCACATATAAGATCGCAATTATAGATTCAGAGAAACCCTTGACAATCTCACCACCATCTACGAATTACACGCCTAGAGTAAACCGGAGAAGAATGGACGATAGTATCTTCTAATTACAAATCTGATAAACACCAACTTTTCTAGATAGAGTAATAGCAAATATCAAGAGAACCCACTTCATTCTAAGTTTCTCTAAATTCGCTACTTCTCAATCAGCTTTTCTCCACAAAATATTTCCAGATATCTACAATAAGTAGCTCAAATGAATTATGTGTAAAGAATCTCAACTCCACGTCCTTCCCATTATAATTAATACAAATCAAATGTACTAATCAGAAGAATATTCTGCAAGAAAAAAAAAAGCATTCAGAAAATAACTATGATGAATAGGTACCTGGCTGTTGATATTGGCCTGCCACTTTAGCCGCAAAACCTGCCACCTTTCCTGTTGCCATTGTTGGCCAATAATTACAAGGCCCATCACTGCTGCTGCAACAAAAATGGACCAAAATGCATCAGCATCTTTTGCATGAGAATACAATGAGGCTGCCTTTCGCTTCCACCAAGCATCGTTTGTTGTACTGGATCCATCATATCTTTTATCTTTAGTAGATTTGGCAATACAAGAACTATCCATGGGAAAATCTTGGCTTGGCTCAGAAGGTTCGTTAACTTCTGGAATACCCAAGTTCTCACCAAAAGTTTTTGATCCACCTAGACCTGCCTCATCATGAAAAGAATCAAATGCCGACGTACTATACACACTCTGTTCCTTGCCACTCAGAATTGCATGTTGCAGATTTGCACTCTCTTCGAACTCTTTACCAGATTTGGACACTCTGTTTCCCTTCTCATCAAAAATTGGTATCCCTAGAAACTCCTCAGACACATTCAAACCCTCCAATGCCCAATTCTCTTCCTCCTTCCCACAAGACCTCTCCCCCGTTTGTACACTGACTTCAGATGATAGATTTTTCCCCGCAGATTCATTAACAATCTCACCACTATCAGACTCCAAAGGCAAGTGCTCGGGCTGGTTGGGTGGAAATACAAAGTCTGCTTCATCCTCGCTGTTTGTATTTTTCTTACCATCATCTTTCACTACAATTTCTTTTGGACCAGGAGCAGCAGCATACGTAGATGCAGTGAGTTGTACAACTTCCCACTCATTCACAATAGGAATACTCTCCTCTCCTTCATCTTTCTCTGCCATCCTACAGGTAATAAAACATTAAGATTTTTCATATTAATTCCCTCCTAAAGCAACAACAACAACAAACTACCGAATTATGTTTAACACCGTTGAATTTAGCAACGTATAGAATAATAACATCACAAAAGCAGAAAAATCAATCACCTAACCTACTATCAATTGAATCAAGAACAGACTGTTTTTCATCTAATTTACTGAATCCTAAACTGAAAACCCAAAAGTAAATAGCTTCAATCCGGAACCAGTGTCTAAAACAACCATAAATATATCATT
This sequence comes from Erythroxylum suave, assembly GCA_027563595.1. NCBI lineage: Eukaryota > Viridiplantae > Streptophyta > Magnoliopsida > Malpighiales > Erythroxylaceae > Erythroxylum > Erythroxylum suave. The sequence goes on from JAOSBN010000004.1 coordinate 2,574,304, forward strand.
TCCAAACTATCAGCATCGAATTACACTCATAATTCTCTTATCCAAAATCCACAAAACACTTCACGAACAATCAATCATTCAGTTATTTTCTCTTATCCAAGTGTATCCAATAAATATTTTCTAGAAAACAAGGAAATCAATAATTGAAAATGATTTAAGATTATCATCCATCAACAAGATCGAAAACAAAAGGGCTTAGATCTTTAGAGAAACCTACCTACACAAGCGTAACCGAACACGATCTTCGTTTCCAGGAGGTTTGCGAACTGTCTCGAGAAGTACACAGGGGAAATGGAATTTATACCAGGATTTCTCGGGCGAGGTAACGGAGTGACCTGCAGGACCGGTAGTTTCGTTGTCAAAACATGGGGCTCCACCGGTTACAGTGGGTAAACACGTTGTTTTGTTCGATGGTATCTTTGTCAGTACTGCTGGCTCCTGGGCTCCCAAACCGGCAAAATTCGGAGGATGCTGAGCCGTAAGCGTTGGCGTGTGAGTTGGCTCGATAATGCGTCCACGTTGCAATTGAAATTGATGACTTTTAATTCTTTTTAGAAAAAGTTGGCTAGTGTTTGATAAGTTAAAATTATAATATATTTTACATCCTATTTTATATTATTTATATCACTTATTTGAGTTAAATTATTGTATTTTTATTAATTATTTAAGTTATATAATTTTATGTTTTATATCTAAAAATAATTTAAAACATACTAAATATTTTCTCCTAGGATTGGTGAATTATAAGAAAGGAAGCTAGAAAAAAATCTAACCGAAAAGGAAAATCCAAAACAAAGCCCAGTGGAAAAATCACAATAGCAAAAAAACTCCATTAGATAAAATGCACGGTAAAGGAAAAATCAAAACACACAAACGAGAAAAGCAAAATGCAAAAATAACAACTAAAAAGAAAACTAAACAACATAGTAGAGGGACAATGCAAAATGCAACGTAACAACAACCAGAGAAAAATTCCAAAAGCAAAACGACATAGCAAAAAGTAAAAACAAAAATGCAACTACCAAACATAGACAAAACGTCAAAACGGAGAATAAAAAAGGAAACTTGTAAGGGAGCATGACGCAACACCAAACGATGCAACATGTCAACAAAAATAAGCAAAAGAGAAAGTCAAAATGCAACAACCAGGGGATGCAAAACACAATTGGATAAAAAAGTGAAATGCAACGCACAACAGACGAGAGAAGACAATATGCAACGAGGCAGAGCAAGGGAGAAACATGCCAGCGGCTGAAATCGCGCCCCCGACATCTTTATCAAAACAACCTAACATAACTTGATGATATCTATATCAAATCTCTGAGAATGGGTGATATGTTATTATGATGAACGTTATGCATGCATGCTACTATAGTAAGCAAATTTGTATATTATAATATGTACAATAATTAACTTGCCATATTATAATATATTATAATAAGTTGTTATATACATCTCAACAGATCTTGATTTTACTGTAGACAACTTGTCCTTATATGCAAGTAGTGTAATAATGAAAGAAGCAGAGCCTTCTACATTCATTTAATATACCTCTTGTCTTTATTCTTTATCTTAGTATCAGAGTCACTCCATCTCACGCCATGGTACTCTATATTAGCGTTAATCCTCATAAGCCAATACCACTCATTAGTGGACTCAACTAGTGCTCTATCAAGTTGGATAGAAGCAATTATCTACTATGGAAATCAATGATCCTACCAATGATCTATGGCAATAAATTAGAAGGCTACGTCGATGGCACCAAAGCATGCCCAGCTCAACATCTTTCTGATGATGTAGGAAAGGTTAACCCAGATTTTGAGGAATGGAACCCCACTTACCAACTTTTGCTTGGCTGACTATATCACTCTATGATCATAGATATAGGAGCTCAGTTTCTTCATTGTCAGATATCTCACAAGCTCTGGAGCAATACTAAGAATCTGCTTGGTGCACATATATGCCGCGAGTCAATATGCTCAAAGGTGAATTCCAACAGACTCGAAATGCTTAAAGGTGAATTCCAACAGACTCGAAAGGCTCAAAGATGAATTCCATCATACTCGAAAAGGATCCGTAAAAATGGATAAATATCTAATAAAAATGAGATCCATCTTGAATAACTTGGCACTGGTTGGGAACTTTATTTCCACAACTAATTTATGTACTCAAGTTTTAGCAGGATTGGTTTCTGACTACAATGTTATTGTGGTTCAATTAACTGAAAAGCCAAATCTAACATGGATTGACTTGCTGGCTTCTTTGCTTACTTTTGAGAGTCATCTTGAGCTGCTTAATGCATTCAATAGCCTGCAGATTGAGTCCCCCACTACCAATATTGCTAAAAAATCATATTGACGACCATTTCTTACTAACCAAGGCCATGAAGGGTGGAGAGGCTCCTCACCCGAGTCATCTCACGGCAGTAGAAGAGGTTGTGACCGAGGGGGACGATTTAATAAGCCAGTTTGTCAAATATATGATAAGATGGGACACATTGCAATCATTTGCTTTTATCATTTTGATCAATCCTACATGGGAATGTCACCCTCTGAATTCAAGTAAGACTTCTCAGCATTTATAGCATCACCATCCACTATTAAAGATCAAAACTGGTATGTTGATAGCAGTGTCAACCATCATGTTACCAATGATCCAAGCTAGCTACAAAATCCAATAGAATATGATGGTAAGGAAAGTCTGGTTGTTAGAAACAAAAGACATCTTCCAATTAAATATATTGGATCAAATGTGATATTGCGAAAACAACCCGTAAAACTTGAAGAGATTTTGCATGTACCTTACATTGCTAAGAACTTGTTAAGTGTATCCAGCTTAATATCAGCAAAAGATATTTTCAATGAATTTCGTGATTTTGTTTTCTTTGTAAAGGACAATAAGACAAGGGAAGTATTATTGCAAGGGAATCTCTAGGATGGCCTCTACAAAATTGACCAGCTAAAATATAAAGCAAAAATGGCACAAAAATAGGGAGACTCAAGTTCAACATTCCTAATCTCTAATAAGGAACGACGACATAGAAAGCTTGGGCATCCATCTATTAGAGCTTTAAATAAAATCTTGCAATCATGCAATGTTAATGTTGAGAATGAGCTAACTTTTTTCTATCAAGCATGTCAGTATGGAAAGTTGCATTTACTTCCTTTAAACTGCCCGAGTCCTATGCCAAGCATCTTCTTAAGTTAATTCACATAGATGGGTGGGGTCCTTCTCTAATTAACTCAATAAATGGCTACAGATATTATGTTCACTTCCTAGGTGATTTTAGTAGGTATACTTGGATTTTTCCCTTGAAAGGCAAAGGAGAAGTGGCTCATATGCTTCTTAACTTTAGAAATTTGGTTGAGAACCAGTTTGACTGAATTTAATGCGAAGGAGGGAGAGAGTTCAAAGCTCTTACAAATTCAAATACTATAATTGAATTTCGAATAATGTGTTTATATACCACGACCTATAATATGGAAGAGTTGAGAGGAAACATAGTTGTATTATGGAACTTGGCTTAACTTTATTGGCACAAGCTAAGATGCCTCTTGTTTATTAGTGGGAAGCATTTAATACTGTTGTCTATCTAATAAATTACTTACCCACTACTTTTTGTCGGATCATTCACCATTCTACACTCTCTTCTATAAGCCCTTTAGGTGCGCCTGTTATCCATGCCTAAAGCCATTCATCAAACAAAAACTTCAGTTTCATATCACCAAGTGCATTTTTCTTGGTTATGGAGGTTCTCACAAGGGATATAAATGTCTAGGACCCACTGGAAAAATCTATGTCTCTCAGCATGTCATATTCAATGAAAATGAGTTTCCATTTAAGCATGGCTTTCTTAAAACCAAATAAGAACCAGTCACACAAGTTGAGCCAACATTTTTGTTCTCATTGCCTAATCAACGAGCATTGGCATAATCAAAATAACGAGTCCAGCATTCTATTATTCCTCTACACTCCACTACAAACACAATGAACTAAGTGTCATTTAATAATGGCCAAGCTTACTCAAATAGAGATACATTCGTTGAACTCAACTCCTTAATTGGTGAAATAAATGAAGATGTTGAAGCTGAACAAGAAGACATAACTGTAGGTCATCATATGATGACGAGGAGCAAAAATGGGATATTTAAGCCCAAGGTCCCATTTATTGGATTATCATTAAGGAATGAAGATTATGAACCAAATTCAATGAATGAAGCACTACAATCAACTCGTTAAAAAAGAGTAATGCAAGATGAGTATGACGCGTTGATTCACAACAAAACACGGACATTAGTTCCATTCCTTGGGTAGAAAAATGTAGTAGGTTGTAAATGGATATTTAAAAATAAGTATAGAGCTGATGGAAGAATAGTAAGGAGAAGAGCATAGATAGTAGCAAAAGGATTTCAGCAAAGCCTTGATGAGGATTTTGATGAAACATTCAGTCCTGTAGTCAAAGCTTCTACCGTGAGGATAATACTAACCATTGTTGTATATTTCGACTGGGACTGAAGGCAACTCGACATTAACAATGCTTTTCTCATTGGTTTTCTACAAGAGATAGTATTCATAATTCAATTTGAAGGCTTCAAGGATCCCAATAAACCAAATCATGTATGTGAACACACTAAGGCTATATATGGGCTACGCCAAGCTCCAAGGGCATGGTTTGACAGATTATCCTCTGCTCTTATGTCATAGGGCTTTCACCATACAAAAAGTGACAAAACCTTGTTCGTCTATAGAGAAGGATCAAAGATTGTGCTCTTACTCATATATGTTGATGACATACTTTTAACTGGTAATGACCAAAACTTAATGAAAACATTTATCAAGTAGCTCAATGAAGTATTTACTTTGAAGGATCTTGGCTCAATCCATCATTTCTTGGGATTTGAAGTAATACGAAACAAATATGGGCTATTTCTTAATCAGGACAAGTACATCATGGATCTCTTACAGAAATTCAAAATGCAAGATGCTAAACCTTGTCTTACTCTAATGGTCACCGGAAGATACTTTTCATCCCTAGATGGAAAACCTATGTGTGATGCTTCTCAGTTTCGAAAAGCAATTGGAGGACTTCAATATTTAACTAACACAAGACCGAATATTTCATAATCAACTAACAGGTTAAGCCAATTCATGTATTCACCCAAAAATCAACATTGGTAAGGAGTCAAACGAGTACTGAGATATTTAAAAGGGACCAAAAATCTTGGATTGCACATCAGACTATCCAACTTTCTTGACATCAATGGTTTTTCAGATGCAGAATAGGCTATCAGTACTAATGATAGAAAATTCATGGTTGGTTAGGTATTGCGTATATCTTGGTGAAACATTGATCTCATGGTCGTCTAGGAAGCAAAAAGTAGTGTGATGATCAAGCATGGAGGTAGAGTATTGAGCTCTGGCTGATGTGGCTACTGAAATCGCCCGAATAAGGTCTCTCATGGAAGAAATATAGTTCCCTTTGAAGAGATCTCTCACAATTTGGTGTGATAACTTGAGTGCAGGTGCATTGGCATCAAATCCAATCTTTCATGCTAGATCAAAGCATACAGAGATTGATGTCTACTTTATGCGAGATCAAGTTTTAGCTAAGCAACTCATAGTTTCATATGTACCTTCTCTTGAGTAGCTAGCTGATGGTTTTACGAAGTCTTTCACTCACTCTAAGTTCATTTGCTTTAGAGACAAACTTAGGGTTTACCACGTACCCCTTCATTTGAGGGGGAAAGAGTGTGCGGAATAACGAAGATGAGAATAGGTGATGTGTTATTCTAATGAACATTATGCATGCATGCTACTATAGTAAGCAAATTTTGTATATTATAATACGTATAGTAACTAACTTGTCAGATTATAATATATTATAATAGGTTATTATATACGTGTCAGTAGATCCTGATTTTATTGTAACCAACTTGTCCTTATATACAGTGGTGTAATAATAAAAGGAGCAAAGCCTTCTGCATTCATTTAATATACCTTTTGTCTTTATTATCTATCTAGAACGTTTGGCAGTTGGGGTGTGCTTTAGAGGCTATAAAAATGACTGAGCAATGGAGAAGAAGGATGAGCAAGCATTCACACAAGGCTGACAGCTCCCAGAGGTTCTGTCATCCTTCTAAGGCAGGTTGAAACAAGGAGTCATCCCAAGGAGTGTTTGGGGGTACTAGGGTACCACTATCCACCTGTTTTGAGCTGGTGCAAGATTCGTGGAGGGATTTTTTAGACCTTGAAAAGGCTGGTTCGGGGTTTGAAACTAGAACACTTCGATGAGTTTTCCTATTCCTTTATTCTCCATGTTTCTGATTTTTCAAGCTTTAGTTATGATTAATTGTTGAAGTTTTTGTTTAAACACATTGTTTTTAGTATTTGGGATATCTTTTTTCTATATTAATTCAATTTATTTTGAGATGATTTAATGCTATCAATTGTTGGAATTCCTGATTTTGATTATTCATGCTCTTATTGATTGGAGACATCCTTGATTATTTGAATGAGATAAGTTAAATTAGTGATTCATTTGAAGTGCTATAAGTTGAACTTTTAACATTAGTTTGACAAATTTTTGTTTTTGATTGTGTTTCCATATGTTTTTTATGTTTAGAATTGAGCTTGTTCAATTTCTAAGAGTGAAAAGGATCAATTATGAATCAACTGGTTGATTTTTTACGTTTAACTTGTTAAATGTCTTAGATTATCTCTGATATGTCAAAACTGCACCCCTTGTATATATGTATTGGATTAGATAAATTCATAGGTTTCATTGTTATGATTGATTTAGGATTTTTCCTAATTTAGTACTTTGTTAAAGATTTTATCTAAGTTGTCCAAATCTTTAGATGTGCTTTATTATGTATGTTTAATGTCTTTTAAATTTGAAAAAATAACATAGCTTAATGTATTATGCTCAATAAAACCATTTATTGGATATTACATACGAAAATGTTAATTAATATGGTTATAGTAGATCTAGAGTTTTTCTTTTAATAGTTCATTAATTTATTGAAAGTTTGTTTTATTAGTCAAATTATGTAAAGATATATGTCTTGGTTGAATTAGATATGTAAACACCAAATTATGATTACTTTAAAGGTATTACAAGATGAAACAAGTGTTTTCCACTGAAAATTTTAGATTTGCATAATTTGGTTTCATGTTAAAAAATCAACAATATGTATTTTGGATGATTACGATTTAGTGACAATGAAAATAATTCCTAGCTTTTGAATATTAATTGTGTGATTCTAAGAATTTGTTATAAGTTTATTTTATTAAGTTTTGATGTTATATCTTACCGATGTGGTTAAAGAGGTTATTATTCATTGATATTGTTTATATTTTGTTATGGAATTACTTTCGCATTAACAAAGCTATTATAATGTAATAAATTAACTTTCTTTGTGGGATCTACCCTTATTTGTTCTATACTAAATTGATTAATAAATTTGAAATTAAAATAAAGATTTGATTGAATACATCTAACGACATGTACCAAATTTTGGCGTCATTATTGGGAAAAGTTTTATTTGCTTAGATTATTTATATTTCAATCATAACTAACAATTCTTTTGTTTTTAAAGACGTAGTGTAACAACAACCAAAGAAAAATTCCAGAAGCAAAATGACACAGTAAGAAGCAAAAACAAAAACACAACTACCAAACACAGTGCAAAACGACAAAAGGCAGAAGAAGAAAAGGAAACAACATAGAGGAGCACGATGCAAACATCAAAACGACACAACATGTCAGCAGAAATAAGTAACAAAGTAAAGTCAAAGTGCAATAGCCAGGGGATGCAAAACACAACAGGATAAAAGATCAAAATGCAAATGTAAAGTCTAAGGAAGCAAAATGCAATGCACAGTGGAGGAGAGCAGACAAAACGCAACACAACAGAGGAAGAGAGAAACACACCAGCAACTGAAATCTCCCTCTCGGCATCTCTATCATAATAGCCCAACAAAACCTGATGATATATGCATCAAATCTCTTTAAAATGGAAGAGATCAAAGGGAAATCACCAAAAATCCAGCAACGTGTGGTAGCTAGGGTGGGTGAGGCTATAAATGTAACACCTAAAAAAAATCTTGATTTTATGAATGGTACTTTTTGGATCATAAATAGTGTATCCTAAGGTGAATAGTGACACTTGAGACCCAAACTGTATTTTACTTTATTTGGCATTGAATAATATGGTTCAAGGACAGCTTGAGGATTAAATTAGAGCTCAAAATGAGTTCGCCTTGAGGGTTTGACTAATAATTGACCAAGGGTCAAAGTTGGGCCTGAGAAAGGGTGAAAGTCAAACCCGAAAATATTAATGGAAATAAATGACATTAATTAAGATCCATATGTGGGGTTGATATTTTTTATGGGTATTTTTATTGAGAAGAATAAAAGAATGGATTAAAATTTAAATTTAAATTTTTAAAAAATGAAAAAGAATTAATTAAAAAAATGAAATAGAGTTATTAAGCGACCATATGCCATTTTTGTCAACTACCCATTCTCTTCTTCATCAAAACATTGCCAAGAATCACCTCTCTTTTTCTTCTTCATTTTTGTTTCATCTTCTTCCATTTTCAAGCCAACTTTCTTTACTTTTAACCCCCATATCATCTATTAAACACTAAATCATCAGCCCAAGGTCCCTAGTTCACCATATCAATAAAAAGTTTGGAACAACATGAAGAAAAAGTATATGGGTGTTCTTGATGAATAGTACTAAAAAATTTATAAGGTAAGTTAATAGAGTTTTGATTATTTTTAGTACATGATTTTGTAGTAGTTGCATGCATTGATGAATAAAATGCATGAAATTGAATGTTTATGCAATATTATGAAGATAAAGAAGAGGAACTGGAGGGGGGGAAGAGAGAGAGAGAGAGAGCGAGAGAGAGAGAAGGAATAAGGAATTATTAGTGAAATTGAAGTTGATGGAAGCTTAATTTGAAGAATTAGACATCAATTTGGTAGTGTTCATGTAATTCTAATTTTCCCTAAAAATTGTGTATTATGTAACTGAGGGTTCTTGAGACAAAATTGGGGACTTATGAAATTATTGTTAAAAATATTTAATTGGATGCTAAATGAAGTAGAATATGTGATTGATTGGGATTTTGGACTTATAATTTGTATTTTTTTCCAATTGACATATATTATGTTTAAATAGAGAAACTTGATATGCATGTTATTTTTGACTAATTGGTGAGATGAATATGTCTTGAATGTTGTATTAATTAAATTAAAGCCAATAACAGAAGAAAAAGATGACATTAATGAATGACATTTAGTTTGGCCGATTGTAGAATAACTTGATTAATTATTATGAGTTTTTATTATGAAATTTCAATGGAATTCAATTAGGTTTGTCCGAAGAATGTAATAAGGTTGCTATGTTAATTAGGAAGATAATAGTACTACTTCGTGATATATGTTATCGGATTGTATGGCTCTGAGAACTCGGTTTCAATATAAGATATTTGATTTGAGTTATGAACTGCATGATTCCAAGAGCTCAATCTTGATATGTAAATATTATAAAAGAAAAAGAAAAGACTGTATGGTTCCGAGAACTCGATCCCATATTTTAAAATCTCACTTATTCGACTTGACAATACAATTCCTTTGGATTTTACTTATATATATCAAAATAGCAATTAATTGTAAATTAAATTGTACAACTTATTCATCATTATGCAATTAGATATGAATTATCAAAATAGATACATGCTTGTATTTTATAATTTGGTTTTAAATGCCTATTTATCATGAGAAATAATGAAGATATTTATATTTAAAAAAATATATTACATATTATGCAAGTCATAGTTGAATGAATTGAATTGAATGAGAAATGGAATTGTTTGAACACCTCTAAGCCTATGGCTTAGCGTGTGAATTTTCTTTCCTCAAGTAGGTTTTGAAGAGAATTAAAAGAAAGTTGTAGTAAATCTATTACAAGGCAACAGTCACATAAAAGATCTCAGAAGATTTGGAGGTGAATGTACTACAAATTTTTATTTTGTTTTCGGTTATGACATATACACATAAAGTAGTGAACGATCTGATAGGATTTTATTGTAAATTATATATTAATACATGAATGTTATGTATAGAATATGGTTTAGATGTGTTTAAATGTATTAGAGCATGGCTTAATTATTTTGTCAATGAGTTTGACATGGAGATGGGTAATTGAGTAATGTGCATGAGAAGTGTACTGAAGTTTTTTGAAGGAGGTTTTAAGTAAATATAGAGGAATCTCTGCCAAATTTTGTATAAAGTGAATAGTAATTGCTGGAATAATGAGGTGTTAAATAGAGAATGTTGTAGTTCGAAATGTTAGGTATGTAAAAATACGGTAACACTCGATATGCTAATTCCATGGTCAGGTATAAGGTGTTAATAAAAATGGTAGAGCAGCGGAGAAGAAGGACGAGCAAGCATTCACGCAAGGTTGAGAGCTCCCAGAGGTTTTATCATCCTTTCAAGGTGGGTTGAACGAAAGAGTCATTTCAAGGAGTGTTTGGGGTGACAGGCAACCACTACCCACCTATCTTGTGCTAGTTCAAAGTTGGTGGGGAGATTTTTTAGACCTTGAAAGGGCTAGTTTGGGGTTTGAAATTGGAGCATTTCAATGAGTTTTCCTAATCCTTTATTCTACTTATTTTTTATTTTCAAAGCTTTAGTTATGATTAATTGTTAAAATTTCATTTTAGACATGTTGTTTTGAGTATCTAGGATATTATTTTTTGGATTAATTTAAGTTATTATGAGATGATTTAATAATATTAATTGTTGGAATTCCTAATTTTTATGATTCATGTTCTTATTTGATTAGAGATTTCCTTGATTATTTGAATGTGATAAGTTGAATTAGTGATTCATTTGGAGTTGTATGAACTTGAATTTTGACATTTGCTCTGACAAAATTTAGCTGTTCAAATCAGACCTTAGTAAGTTGATTAATAGTGTTGGGGATTGGGATTTAAAAAGGTTATAGTAGTGGGAGAAGAAGTCTAAGGTATATTCTGCAAAGTGATACAGAAATCTCATAGGCAAATTCATTTGCTAGCATTTTAGGTTTAAAAGGATCTTTCTAAACATATCCTTTTGTTAAAATATATAAATTTTTAATGGAATTAATGAATTTATAATCTTTATTCTCTCCTCCCTCTCTAATTATTTTTAGTTTTAAATCCTCCAAATTTAGAAACTATTATTTATTTTAGGATTACTTACCAAAAAAAGCTCAAACTTTTTCCAAATTTTCAATTATAGCCCGAACTTTAAAAAGTAGTAATAAAATACCCAAAATTTTCATTTTTTCAATTCTAGCCAAAACTTTAAAAAGTGGCAATAAAATGCTCAAAATTTTAATTTTCTTTAATTCTAGTCCGACATTTTTTGTTGTTCTTCTGTTGCCCTCAGTCATTTGTTTTCTGTTTGTTCTTCTGACTTCCCAATGCATTACAACATATAATACTAGTAAGCTCTTCGTTTCAATTCGTTCTCCTGATGCCCTTAGTGTGAGGCGTTGGGTCTGCGTAATCTGAAAATCAAAGAGTGAGGGCATTGAGAGAACAAACTGAAAATAAAGGAAATAATTGAAATCAAAGCATAAGGTTGTCTAGGCTGTGTAAGTTGATTTAAGTCATTTTTAAACAATGATATTGTTTTAATTATGTGATTAAACAACTTCGTTTCATCAATATTCATTTGTTATTTTAAATTTGGTTGATGTGTATTAATAGTTAAGGCTTATGAAACATATGGCAAGCCACGTTAACAACATCGGGTTATAATTGAAAAAATTAAAAGATTGAGCATTTTATTGCTACCTTTTAAAGTTCGGGTTGTAATTAAAAATTTACAAATTAGGTTTTGTTAGTAATTAACTCTTTATTTTATTGTGAAATGTTTTCATTTTTTTAGTTAATTTCATTAGATATTCATTAACGGGAATTAATGCCATAAATATGAATAAACAAACAAAAGGTATTTATAATAATTTGCCAAATCAAAATAATTTTACATTTTATAATGAAGAATGTCATAGTTTCTCTTGAATTTTATATTGTAAGTCTAGCATTATGCTACTTAAATTAGATTATAATAAAAAAGAATTAAAATAAAGTGTAAAAATTTTGAGGGAATCTTATTAATTTTGTTAGAAAATATCCATATATTAATTGACCTTAAAATTTTTATAATACTCTTATCTTATAATACAAAAATATAATGTAATTTCACCTTATACCAAAAATGCAACATCCCACAACCATAGGGTACATACCCAAACTTTTAGGAACATAACTTACGATAATGGTATGTTGGAGCAAAATAGATCAACTTACACATGGCATTATCTAACATACTCGAAAATCACAAAAGTTTTTAAGAACATTCATTTCATTCATTTATAAAGCTTACATTGTTTCCATCAAACAAATATTTACAAAAAACCTTATATAGGTTCTAGCAAAACTACAGAGATAATAAAAACTATATCACTTCTGGTATCAACTGACAGACCTCTGAGACATTTCTCTATCCAAAAGATTCCTTAAGTCCTGACTAAGGAACTAGGTCTCCTATCTCATACCTGAAAAGTCACATTGTAATTTTTGATGAGTTTTGCAAACTCAATGAGTAAACTATCATTGATGAATTCACCAGATTACATATACACATCACATATATCACAGATATTCATTCAAAACATATAATTATTTTTCAGATACTCATACATCATGGCATAACATATGGTTACTCTTTACAGCTTTGCAAATCATTCATAAATTTCAATCTTATATGAATGTTATATGCATGAGACTCATATTCATTCTTATTATTGTGACCGAGTGCCTATCACATACTTATACAAAGATTGGCCTATAAGGTTCAATCAGAATAGAATCACGGAGCATAGCTCTACGTGCATAACATATATCACAGAGCAAAGCTCTATGTGGAAGCACTTCAAAATGGCTACTCAAGTTACAACGCCTTTATCTGAGCATGTATTTTATGAAATGCATCAAATACTTAATATGTCATATATCACAATCTTATACAAATGCTCAGAAAAAGTTTTTTTTTTTACAGTCATCGGACCTAAGTCCGGCATTCAACTTTTGTTAAGAATCAAATGTCATTCAAAATTCATATCAAATTAGAACACTTCCAATACATGCCCAACTATTAAACTCCTCGGACCTCAGGTTCAGAATCCAGAAACAACACACAAACAGTTCAATAATATTGGAAGTTTAATAATTCAAATTAAATTCAAATCAAATCAATCCTAGAAAATCATCTAGGTTGACTCACAGTACGCTCCACGAAACTATTGCTTGGATGGCCCGGCAATATCCGACTGGTGTCCAATGTGCTCCTCTAAAATATATACAACACATTCACAAATATCACATTTTTGCACAAATGTACAAGTGTTATTTTATGCACATCAATATATAGAATGTATGCACAATGCATGTTCAATGACAATTCCAGGTATCTTATTGATTCTAATCATCAAAACACTTAGATATCAAGCCCTCATTAATATCATTTGTATTTATAATTTGGACCATTATGAAACAATGTGAAATCAATAACATAACCTAATTGACCACTTCAGATTTTCTACCCATATGATTTTGGGTCAACTTTGCATAATTAATCTAATAGGGTAAATAAAAAATTAGGCAACACTTCCCTCTGAAAAGTTGTTCTACAATGTCTTAAGTTTCTAATGACTCCAAGATCATCCAATTTTATTCAATATTCAATGAGTTATGCACAAAATACCACAGACTGTGCACATTGAAACTTTTGGCTAGTAAATGATCATACCCTCTAATTGTACAACTCATATATTTCACCTCAGATATCAAAAAATTACAAACTTTATACCAATTTAAAGCTAAGAGAATAAGCTACAACTTTGGTGTAGAAAACTCAGCCTAATTCGGCCCACATCAATACAGTTTATTCAATAATTACAGGATATGATTTTTGTCCCTAATAGTGCTTCAGCTTAAGCTACAACTCACTTACATGCCAATTTTGAAAATCTTAGAGATAGAATCAAAATTTTACTTCTTTAAGAAAGTTGTAAACATATGTTTCTAGTTTCAAATGAACTAAACATCAACTCATTCGAAAATCTATATCTCGAGATAAGATCAAAATACAGAAGCATGATTCATAAAATTTCTCCAGTTCAAGATTTAAGCACAATTCCTCACTGTGATACAATCACTTTGTTTTTCAAATCAGTTCAGATTATTCTAATTTGTCATAGGGAGGAAAAACAAGAAGTGAATTGGTTCAACTAGCAAGTCATTTGGAGTGTCACAGAAAAGTTAGCACAAAAAGAATCAAGTTGCTCATATATAGACTTAAACAGTAAAATCATACACGTATAGTTCTTCTTCTTCTCTCTTCTGTAACTTTTGTTTTCATGAACAGTATTAATCACAAGCCAGAACAAAAATTTGAACCACTTACACAAGCATAAAACATCATCTATATTACTCCCCTTTTCAGCTTATTAACACCAAACATCTCAAAAATCCAAAAGTCACATAAACATAAAAAATCTATATATCCTTCATGCAGATTCTTTTTTTTTCTTTATGCATTTATGTTTCTGCATGTTTGTTTTATTATATCCAACAATAACCTCATTTCATCATAAACTTCTCATTTTATCAAGTCTATACCATGACCTCACCCAACTCATTTTCCTTATCTTTAAACTCACTTTAGATCATGTCGAAAAAATACTCACCACTATTCTCGCATATCCACAGTAAACAAAACAGAGCATATATATTTATTTCTACACTTATTTCTAGTTACTCCAAACCAATTCAATCACATTCAGTTATCATCAAAAAATCACTTACTTGATCCAGCTATCCATCCCAGTAGTAAGAGTGAATCAATGACACCCAATAAGAATGACAAGTCGATATTCGGTGATGGACAAGGAACAAAGAAAGAGTTC